>CAJNJA010014584.1:235-12133 GCA_905231915.1 Symbiodinium necroappetens | reverse complement strand
AGAAATTGAATAATTATATTTTAGATTATGAGTTATATGAATTTATTTATAGATAATAATAGGAATTCGTAGGGAGTAATATGATATTAATGATCTTCTATTCGATATTTCTATTTCTACAAGATAAAGATCATAGTTCAAAATATATTGATATATAAGACCATGAATAATTCCGAATTCGTGAAATATTTCTTTAAAATTAATTTATCTCTTATTCAACGAAAGATCAATCAATTATTTAATTTCTTACGAAGAAACTAATTTGATCAAATAAATCGATATCTATAAAAGATCCGAAATCTTAAAAATCAAATTAAAATGAATTTCACTAAGATATTAATTATATAGATAAAATCCAATATATATTAAGAACAATAATTATCAGATTCATATCTTTAAATTATTTTCAATCTGAATCTAAATTGATCTTCTCTGTCTATTGATCTCGGATCTGCGACAAGAATATGAATTCTTATTCATTCTTCTATCGTCATCTATCTATTATGATTTTATCTTCTTAATTCATATAAATCATAGAAATTTTGTTCTTATTTGGATTTTTTATCTGAATTTTTTTTGATAATATGTCGCGACCTCATTCTTTATATATTTCATTTTTATTATCATAATATTTTGAGAATTATATTCATTTTTTTCATTCCTTTAAGATTTTATTTAATCGATAAACATGAACATGATCGAGGTTGGCTAGCTAGACGATTCTCGTTTTAATATTAGCCATTTCGCGAAAAAAAATAAAAGAGAAAAAAGAGCGATATAAGAATCTATTTTATGAGATATTTAAAAATTTAGAATCATTTTAAATCTATAGAATTAAAAGATAAGAGATCGAATTCTTGATAAATTCTGAATATTATTAAGAAGAGTTCGCATTTAATTCTTAAGATATTTGCTTATATTAATATACTATGTAACATCAAAAAACAAAATTTATTATTAATAAAATAAGATTACCTAAAATATTCGTCGGCCTTCTAAATAATATCGATCTAATTTCTTCTTTTCTTTATAATTCTTGCATCAATAAAAAAAATATATAGATGTCCGAATAAAAACCATCTCATAAGAGCTATAATAGATAAGACCTCCCGCCAAATCATATCAGACAAATAAAAAGAAGACAAACGATATAACGAATAAAAATTAAGTCGACAAAAATGACCGAAAGACAACAAGCTACAGATTACCAACGACAAATACAACGACAGAATACTATTACGATTGCCACAAAATCCAACAATTCCTTTAAGTTTCTAAAATTACTACCCTCAGTCCTAAACCCCAAGGCCTAAACCATGGACCCTAGAACCCTAAACCGTACGTCAAGGTAGCAACAAAAATTTCGAAGATATCGACATGTGTAGGGAACCTTGCGGGAACCCCGAAAAATATAATTTTACCTCGCGTTCGTACGCTCGACCACGCCAAGGGTTACGCGTCACACCTAAAAGTTACAATAATAACATTTTTGTATTTTTTTTTTAAATTCGGCGTCGCGAATTTATCGAACGAGAGAATAGAAGAGATAATAACGCGATATCGATATTCTATATCTTATATCCGAAAATTTCCAGACGAAAATTTTAAGTCAACTTAATACCGAAGACAATTCTCAGAAATTTTCTCTAAGGTTACTAAATTCACAAACCTAAGAAATATCTTCATTTTCATTTCTATAAAAATCATATTATCACAAATACTTTAATATCTAATAATTCAGCTGGTTCAACGACAACACCCTTTCCCGAACACTCTATATATTGGAAAGAAAATCCTAGAGAAATGGCTCCGGCCCTAGAAGCTTCAAGAAAATTTGCGATATAATATATGAGAGAGTGGAATATCTCTTAGACCAAAGAAACCGGAAAATAATGTGCCAGGGACTTATAATTATAGAAGGATTGTATCAAAAAATCTAGAATCGTAAGCTTTTTGCCGCTCTCTCACCTGATCGTGCCAGTTCATATTCATAGCTCACAAGCTTCGGAGACGCCGAAAAATTCGTGAAAAGGGAAGCCCTTCGTTGTGAGCTCGCACAGAAGGGCCTCCCAGCAAAACACCGAAATTGCTGGGAGGCGCTGAAGAAGGCCAGGACCGAGTTCCGGCTCGTGGAGAACCTTGTTGCGAAAGAACCTGAGCAGCTCGGCGTTCCATTTTGCTCCCTCAATCTTGCGTCGTCGGGATTCATCCTGTTCCAAATCACAGGCAATTGCCTTCCAGCCGTCTCGATTCATGCCTTGTTTCTCACAGGCGTTTGCTATAGCCTTCTCCAGCGCCCACACAACCCTGTCCCACTCGGGCGGTCGGCTTTGACAGTTGCTGTAGTAATTGCCCAAAGATGTCAAGAAACTCAGGTTGCGTCTTTGACTCCAAAAGAATGGATGGGACTGTATCACTTCGTACAAAAATGTCGGGTCCTTCAGCCTGTCCAGATACGCCCTGTCCTCTTCGTCTTGATGTGTGAGTGCACGCACAAGCTGGATGAAAGCATATCGACTATGCGCAGGCCAGCTCACAAGTACCAGGACCTCCAGTGAGGAATCCCCCATTCGCCTCATGGTTGCATCTGAGAGCATCATGGCCAGCATAACCCTGCCAACCGAATACAGGTCACTTGTCTTGTGTAGCTTTGATCTTAGAGCTTCTGGGGGTGTAAAAGGCAGGCTGGAGCCCTCAGCGGAAGTGTACAACCGATCTTGACCAGCTGTCAACATCCGCGAGATTCCAAAATCTGAAAGTTTGATGTTGCCCCTGCAATCGATCATGATGTTGTCAGGCTTGATGTCGCGATGAATTATGTTGGGGTTCAATTGCTTCACGATATCCAGGAGACTGCGCGAAACATAGCAGATTGTATCAATGTGCTCGCCCGCGACAAGGTCTCCCCATCTTGACATGGCCTGCTGCAGCGTTCCCTCCATCAGCTCGAGGATCACGACTTGAAGTCGTTCTTCCCTCCTTCTCTTCCTGCGGCCCTGCTCTTCAAAGATCCTCTCCTTCTCGAACGAGGTTATGTATTGAATAACACCAGGGACTGCAGCGTTCTTTTTCATGGCTTGCACTTCTTTCACAAAATGGTCGCCGCCATTGCCTTGGGAGTCGGAGTGCACTTTGACAGCAACCTCCCGCCCATCCGAGGGAACAATGCCAAGGAAAACTGTTGCATGTGCGCCCCGGCCGATCACCAGCTCTGGGTGGTAATAAACATTGCCATCTCGTTTAAACTCAACCTCAAACTCCCCTGACTTCAGCCACGCCTCATACGCATCGTGGTACCTTTGGGACTGGCCTGGCTGCCATCTTGCAAACAAGCGCTCCCTTGCGGGAGAGAGAGGCTCCCCCATCTCGTGAACGAAATCCTCTGCCATCTCCTCCCGCCTCTTTTCCCGCTGCTCTGGCGCACTTCCTTGCCAGGGATGGCCAAACCGCGGCATCTGCAACAATGGCCTGCCAACCTGTTGACCATCACCTGGCTGCTCCAGAACAAGATTTTCTGGTCGAACCCTTACATGCGTCCCGTTTGCCAAGAGCACTATACATCTGTCGTCAACACATGAAATGTATCTCACCACTGACTGATTCAGCTGTGGTTTTTTAGTCAGACCGATGAGTCGGAGCATATCTCCTGGTCTGAAGGCGCTCATGGCTCGGCAGGTAGCTTTAAAGGGATGAAGCAATCACGGCATCCGCATGTTGTCCTGGGTGCTGCTTTGTGTTCGGTGCTGGTGCTGGAGTAGATTGCAATCAGAGATGATTGAGCACTGGTCAAACTACGTATTCCTCCACTGACATGATAGATTAATGATTACATATTCTGTTAGATTGTATCTTATACCGTATACCACACGTATATACATATACATATACATATACATATACATATACATATACATATACATATACATATATACACACACACACCATGTTTGTGTAAAGATATTGGCGTGCTGGTGTGTGGGCCTATGAATCTTCCTGGTTCAGGAACATGAGTAAGACAGAATCTCAAATTGCCTGTGTTTTGATTTTAATTACTAATTACTGTAAATTTGCTGGACTCATCCGCACACCGATTCGGCAACTGCATATGTAACTGCAACCCATCGCGTGTTCTGTTGAGGTGCTGCTCTCAGCGCTCGTGCCCGAGAAAAAATTATGGGCGGGGTTCAAGGTGCAGGCTTATGTGGGCATCCGACGGCCACTTTGCCCAACAGCCCTCAACATGATTGACTATCTGGGTTCTATGATCAACATTTTTCAACCAACGAGGCAGCTTAGAAATGATGTCGACGAGGCTCTTCGTTGCACACAAGGTGGCCTCGCAGTCAGCATTGCAGGACATCACCCAAGGCGGGGGGGGGGGGTAGGGGGGCCTTGTGGGAGTTAGAAGCACATGCTGGAAGAACTTTTGCTATTGGGCGACAGATCTTCTTCATTTCAGCCCTTCGGCTCCAGCAAGGATTAAAAGTCCAACGCCGTGGGCCCCACCATATGCCTGATCTCTGGAAGGTCACAGCTGCGGGAGCCGTAGTCTTAGGATGACTGACGCTGAGACACCGGGATCCTACAGTCTCCTTCTGAGCGTACAAATGGCCATGCGTCTCCTTGTGGGATCCGCCGTTTGGGCTGTTGAGCTTGCGTGCCTAGATGCCGCTCACAGCAGCCTCTGTGACAGCTATGGAAAAAATGAGCAGTTCGACCCCATGTCTTAGGCTTCGACCCTTCAGGACGTGAACATGACATGGGTAGTTCTCTACATTAGGGTCCCTCTTTGGTGCCCTTTCCATCTAGGGGTGCCCTGCTATAAGGGACCCTGAGTCAGAGAACTACCCACATGGACCATTGGGACTCCAGAGCAGGCTATGTCAGACAACACGAGGCAGCTGAGCCTGCGCCGGACAATAGACACTAGACGGATGAAAAGCGCGTGCGATGCGCAACTTATGCAGGTTCGTCCCGCATGTAAGTGATATGAAAACTGCAGGGACTGCAGCTGAAGCTGGGATTGTTGAAATCATAGCGATCATATACCTCGTTCCAAATGCTCCACACATTGCGCAAACTTAGATCCTCACACTGTATAGATGCAACCGAAAATCCTAAACCTGCAGGATTCAGCCCCGGTTTACAACAGCTCTGAACGACTGTGCCAGCGTAGACCCGAAACAGTGAAAGTCTAAAACACAGATAACATCACTGGAAGACGCCACCAGGCCGACATATATACCCTGTATGGTTACCGACAACTCCGCGACACAAGGACCGAATCTGAACTTCTTACTCTATCTTTAATCTAGCTATTGCTAGTACTATTACTACTATAAGAAATACTATTCTTACTATTACTACTATTGCTACTATACATCCCAGCTTTGCCGGACAGGAGCCAGCTCTGCACAGAAAAAGCCTCACAGCTGGTCGCGCCACTCGCGGTCTGTAGCGCCATCTGCCACAATCTCCGTGGCCCTGTCAAGCGAGAGAAAGCGACTCGTCGTCTCCGAAGCTTCATGCTTCGTTTGCGCGGTTTGAACTTGTGTCTAGGGTTTAGAGCTTATAAGGCCTAGCGGTTGAGTTGAAGGGCCGGAGCAAGAGGGTGACCAGACCATGAACGTAGCGAGTGAGACGGAAGTGCTCGGATTGCTTCCCCGAGCTGCGTGTTGCTTTGGCAATGTTGGATACACTTTCCAGATCGATCAGGCTGCCCTGACAAGGGAGATTGCAGTAAAGGGACTTTAGGGTTTGGCTTGAGAGTCTCTAATACAGACCCTAAACTAGAGAATCTAGCGAACAGCAGTGAGGCGACGATCTGGCTCTCTGGATAATGTAGGGGCCTTAATAATTAGAATAGGGTTTTGGGGGTTCCTTATTATAATTATAGTATAAGATACCCCAAACCCTATTCTAATTATTGAGGCCCCTATATTACCTTCAATCCCGAAATCCATGCCAAGGTTGATGTCTAGCATTGCACCCAGAAAGCTTTCAGATCCCAGGTTTGCAAAAAAGGTTCGAGCTAGTGCCAAGCCAACCCCCGAACCTTTAAACCTGAAAACCTGCACCCAAACCTAGACTTCCACTACCCTAGGCCCTAAGCCCTTAAAACCCTGAATCCTATACTAGGTTCCGCAGTGTCCCCGAAATAGTAAGGGTACCCTTTTTCCTACCTATCCAGTTTAACAAGGACACCCTAAAAAATAACAAGTGCAAAAGCGTCCTTTCGGGGAACCTGGGTTTTTCTTAAACTCCCCCTAAACCCTAAACCCTGAACCCTATAAACCCTAAACCCTATAAACCCTAAACCTAAACCCTTTAAGCCCTAAACCCTCAACCCTAAACCCTCCAGCCCGTCCTCGGAGCGAAGCTGCCTCGCCACTCACTGCTCTCACCCAGGCGGCCATCGGAGAGCTGAAAGGGGGCACCCCGAAGGCAGCCCATCTCCTGTTCAGGGTAGCAGCCTTTTAGGTTCACCCAACCTTCCTCCGATTCTCAGCTTAGGGTTTAGGGGCTTAGGGTTTAGGGGTTTAGGATTTAGGGTTTAGGGTTTAGGGTCTAAGCCCAGAGTAACCCCAGCATGTCAGGGCCGAGACTTGGGGCTAGGGGGGTGCTGGGGTGAGGAAGAGTGAGAGGGGATCCGAAGTGCGTCACAGGCCTTTGCCAACTTGATCGCGCCCAGCCACGATGCATCATGAGACAGCAAGGTCATGTTACCTTGCATGACTTGGAGCAGCTACGCAGAGAGTCCAATACCCCTTAATTAAGGGATATTGGGCTCTTTGGCTACGGCAATCATCTATCCTAGAGTCGTAGAGTGCGCCCAAACCCACAGATCCAGTCCCTCAATAGGCCATTTGCGTTTGAGGGCGCAGGATTGAGGCTCAGCATCTAAAAATGGAACAGAAAAGTAAAGCGTAATATCGCATGTAATATAGCATAGTTTTGTAGAGTTTTGTATAGTCTAGTCCTGTATAAGTTTGGGGTGGTTTTGTATAATATAGTTTCGTACAGTTTTGTATAGTCTAGTCTAGTCTATGGTCTTGTATCGTGTCGTATCGTCTTATCGGGTATGAGATCTCCTGCTTCGGGGCTTGGATGCACCCGACTGCCAGCCAACTATGCCTGTGCCAAGGTGCCGACCACTATCAGCAACGATTTCGCACGGCTGATGGCCACATTGGTGCGCTTGTAGTTGCCAAGGAAGCCCAATGAGAAGCGAATGTCGTTGTTGATCTCCTGCCAGACCCTGTCCCTCCATGCAATAACCTACAGTACACGGCCCGAACCTCTAAACTCTAAGCCGCAAGCGCTCGACCCCAAATGCTACAATCCAAAGCTCTGCACCGTCTATTTCAAGAGGATTTGTTTGCAGCCCGAACCTTCGGAAGATGAACAGTCGAGGTCGTGGAGCTTGCAAGCTTGAGACTCACGATTTGAGTGCGGTGTGGTACAGCTGTTCTACCATGCTTAGGTCTTACGATTCAGAGCCTAAGGGCTGTCGGTTGATGGTGCCCTTCTGCGTATAGCTACTAGGATGTGGTATTCCGATTGCCATTGCCGCATTCTGCGACCACCTCTGCTTCTTTTCGTAAACCCATGCCCTCGCGCTATATAAACGTAGGAGACCCTGAATATTGAAAAATTACCGGCCTGATCTGCAGGCCTCGAGGCATTCTATCTTTTGGACATGCAACGCGGGGAACAACATTGGGCCCAAAATTCTAAAATCCCAACACCCCTAAAGCCCTAAACCTCCGAAGCCCCTGAACCCTAAAGCCCTACAGCCCTAAACCCCAAAAAACCCTTAACCCTAAAGCCCTACAGCCCTAAACCTCCAAGCCCTTGAGCCCTAAAAAGCCCTACAGCCTTAAACCCCCAAGCCTCTGAACCCTGAAGCCGTAAACCCCTGAAGCCCCTGAACCCTAAAGCCCTAAAACATGATAGGGAGGGTACAAGTTGGCTCCGCCAGGCCTTCTCCTGACGGGATCGGACCGTCGAGATCAGAATCACCTTCTTCTCCTGACCCTGAAACAGCCTCAAAGGACGGTGCCGGTTTAGGTTGTTTGATTGGTTTAGGGTTCAGGGTGACTTGGCGTAGAAGAGTGCGTACATGGTTAAAGGCTTCTGCCCTCCTAAACCCTAAACCCTGAACCCCCGAAGCCTAAACCCTCTAAACTTTGAGGACTTCGGCACTTCCAGGTAAGGAAGAAAGGGGTTTAGAACCAAGGTGCCAGATGCAGTTGAGGTACTGGGGTTTAGGTAATAATGTTTAGGATGTCATTGGTGAATCAGCGCTTGGCTAGTAGGGTTTAAGGCATGGTAACGTGGTGAATTCGAAGTTGTTGGTCTGCTTCGGTGCGAGCCTAGACACGAAACCGGGTTTAGGGGGTTAGGGTTTCGGACATTACACTCGGAACTCTAATACAAGGGTCGGGCACTTTCTGGTGAAAGCGGCTTCGGGCTGAGTGTTTCCGCTGAAAGGGATTGCTGCCAGAAAGGATTTGTGGCGGCGATGGTGAATGGGCTAAAGCCCAACCCCGACACCTCAAAACTTACAGAGGCTGCTGGTGCTCGGCCCTAAACCCTAAACCCTAACCCGTAAACTGTGGCTAGACTGCCAGAACTTGCAACAAAACCACGCCATTTAATCGACATCCCCTAAAATGCTCGCATTCCAGATCCCTAAACCCTAACCCCTAAACCCCTAAACCCCTAAACCCCTAAACCCTAAACAGGGTCCTTACAATAAGAGCCCTGAAAACCCTAAACCCAAAATGGCCCTAATCCCTAAGATCTATTCTGGGAAAAGCAGCTCTGTCGTTCCGACTTCGATATCCAATCCTTCGCCTGCACCGGGGAGTAGGCGATGTTTCGGGTTCAGGGATTAGGGTCTTTAAGGGACAATAGGAGGAACCCTTATATACCCCTAGTCTCATGAAGCCCCTATATAACCCCAAGGGTCCCTTTAAGGGTCTCTCCTTTACTCCCTTGAGGTTCAGGGTTTAGGGTCTAGGGGACATGTCGGGGCATCTTGGGAGCTGTCTGGCTTTACTGCCCGGAGAGCCCGTGGCCGCACTCTGGGGTTTATTAGAGTTTATTAGGGTTTATTAGAGTGTATTAGGGTTTACTAGGGTTTATTGGGGTTTATTGGGGTTTATTAGGGTTTATAAGGGTTTATAAGGGTTTATTGGTTTTAGGGTGGCAGCACTGGTTCTTCTCTGACTCTTGGAAAGGAGCATACATCATACATCTTCGGAGACTAAACCCTAAACCCTAAACCCCTAAACCCTATCATTGCAGACAAATGCTAGGAAACCAAGAACCAAAATCACGAGCCAAACGCACCGCTGAATGATCCTAGTGTGCCTTCGCCCTTCGATGCCGGGGGCTCAGTTACTGTTACTTTCAGGAGTCCTTTTAAAAGCAACACCTGCTAAAAAATCCTACTAGACACATGTTGGGGTCTCTCTGTAAAGGTTCTGTTGACTACGAAACTGTCTGTGCCGATGCTGCTGTTTCCATTATTTCTGATTCCCGTACTAAATGTCCAGACAAGCCCTGATCAAAGCCTTTCTAGGAACAAAGAAGCTTCTATTTTAAGACCCGCACAGGGCCCTAACCCTAAAGCCAATCGTCATTGCTTGCCCTGCCGAGGTGCCCCTGCTTTCCCCCTTTTTCTCACTGATACGTAAGCAGAACCCTGGACTTGTTTAAGGGTTTAGGGGTTTAGGGTTTAAGGTTTAGAGTTTAGGGGTTTAGGGTTTAGGGTTAGGGTTCGAGGTTTTAGGACTCACGGATTCTAGGCATAAGCCCGAGCACGAAGTGCTAGGCCTCGGCAGATGTAGCGCAAACGGACACACTGCTTGTGGTACGGAGAGATGATGCCAATGTCGCCGGGGTCGACACCATACTCCATCAGCTTCATCAAGTACATTTTGATGATGTCCCCTTCCTCCACATTCTGCCATGAAGGCGAATCCCTCTGACGACTTTCCGTGCCGCTGCAGTGGTGGAAGATGACCGGATGACGGTTCATGCCTGAACCTGGGCACTCGGGCCAAGTTGTCATGGAATAGCTGTCCTTTGCTGTCAGACACTGCGCAACAAAGCTGCCCCTGGGTTTAGGGTTTAGGGTTCGATGAAAAACATACCGGTCTCCCAATCTGCAAGCAGCATTTCAACACACCCGCATAAACCAGCTTGTTGTACAGCTGGAGGATGGATGGGTGAGACCGGTAGGTGTCCAGGAGCGTGAAGACTCGCGTGTGATTCACGGTGATCTTGTTAACCAAGCGCTCCTCGCCAACTTAATCCCTAAACCTAAACTCTGGACCCTTGCACAGGCAATCGTCAGACATCGTCACAGCACCATAAAGATGCTATTTAGATGTTCGCACTGAGCTGACCAAGCTGACTCAAGTTCGGAGAAATGTATGACAGTATGTCTCTTCCAGTCCACGACGAAACGATCGAACCCAATAGCTCAATGCTTGCAAAGCCACCATCAGAGAGGTCTGCAGGCCGTAGTCAATGGCAACCGGAGAGCGGATCACTGGACCCAGCTGCTTGAAGTCGCCCGCGAGGCATATCGTGGCACGATCGGTGCGCAACCTGACATCTACGAAATCCAAAGTGCAGGCAGCCGAAAACCCTACAGCTCAAACCACCACTCCCACGGCCCAAATCCCTATAGGCTCGACGGCTCAATTTCCCCGATCCTTGCTTCTAACTCTTTTACTGTTAATACTAGCCATATCCATACACACACACACATATATATATATATATGAACTAAGTGTTACTCATGTCACCCAGCTTCTAAAGTTTAGGGTCCGACTCTCTTGCGGATTCAACGGTTGAGGTGGGTTGGGGCCTCTGGGCTTAAGCTCTACAAACGCAGAGCCATTCGGGTTTAGGGTTCTACAGGGGTTTTAAGGTTTTGGGGGCTTTAGGATTTTGGGGGCTTTAGGGTTTAGTGTTAGGGCTTCAACATCGAAATCGAAGAGACACCCAGGCAGAGACCAGCAAACTACAAGGATGGGAGAGTCTCGGGCTTCAGGGATTCAGGGATTTGTTAGACCAACCCAACTATCCTCTAGCTCAAAAATAGGGACCATTAGGGCTCTATCAAAAGGCACTTGGGGGAGTCCTGGCAGCTAGGATTTCGGATTTATGGTCTAGCCTCCCGGAAGCCATAAACAACCCAAGCCCGCGCAGGCAAGCCCCTGCTTTGCAGCTGAGACGCGTGATGGGGACCAGCGCCTCTGCCTCAACACTTTGTGCTGCTTCGTCCACGAAAACATGTGTAAACCATCCTCCCTGTCCTGCAACATAGGGGGGGCAGAGCATATGCTTTTTAAGGCTCTGGGCAGAAGTTTTGACTTTTAAGGCTGTGGGCAGAAGTTTGTGGCAAACTTACGGATGTCTCGGCTTTCGGACCTAGTCTGGAGCTCTGCCTTTTGAAACCTTGGAGTTTCGAACTTCGCGACCCTAAGCTCGACCCTAAGCCCTAAACTAAAAGTCCTAAAAGCCCGAAATCCTAAGCCCTAAAAGCCCTAAACGCCCTAAAAGCCCTAAAGCCCTTGAGACCCAAGCCTTAGAAGCTTCAAAACCATGCAGCCCTCATCTCGAAGCCTAAACACTATTTTTGTATACTATACTGTAGTATAGTTCACGATAGTATAGTCTACTATTGTATAGTATACTATACTATATACAGCATAGCATCGTACAGTGTAGTCTAAGCTTTGTTGAGTCCGGTTCCAAAATTGCAGTCCTTAAGCCCCGAAGCTTGGAACTGAGTTTGGCGGGGGGGTAAAGTACAGCTTAGGTTATTCGAGTTCAGGGTTTTAGGACTTTAGGACTTTTAGGGGGGGGGGGGGGGGG
>CAJNJA010014583.1:0-12134 GCA_905231915.1 Symbiodinium necroappetens | reverse complement strand
ACTAGTACTACTACTACTACTACTACTACTACTACTATTCCTGCTGCTGCTACTACTACTACTACTACTACTACTATTCCTGCTGCTGCTACTACTACTACTACTACTACTACTGCTACGACTGCTACTACGACTCCTACTCCTACTCCTACTCCTGCTCCTGCTCCTGCTCCTGCTCCTGTTCCTGCTCCTGCTCCTGCTCCTGCTCCTGCTCCTGCTCCTCCTGCTGCTGCTGCTGCGGCGGCTGCTGCTGCTGCTACCACGACGACGACGACTACTACTTACTACGAGGAGGACGACGACGACTACTACTACTTATGTTCTTCTTCTTGTTGTGATTGAATCGTGCTTGTAGTTGTCGTTGTCCGTTTTTGCTGGTTGGTTGGTTGGCTGGCTGGTTGGCTAGCTGGCTGGGTGGTTGCTTGCTTGCTTGCTTGCTTTCTTGCTTGCTTGCTTGTTGGTCGGTTGGTTGGTGGCTTCGTAGCTTCGTGGCTTCGTGTGGGTTCGTGTGTTCGTGGGTTCGTGGGTTCGTGGGTTGGGGGTTGGGGGGTTGGGGGGTTGGATTGTTGGGGGTTGCAGGGTTGCAGGGTTACCGGTTGGGGGATTGGGGATGGGGTTGGGTTCGGTCGCTTGGTTGTTGTCGTCGTCGCGGTCATCGTCGTCGGTGCCATGAAGGTTGGCAGTACATTGACCCGAAGAACCAGATCCAGGGGCCCTTCAGCCTCCTCGAGATGCAGCAGTGGTCCGCCCTTTGAGGAGTTTCCTCGGCCTTTCGGAATTGTGCGGACTCTGCGGGAGAGCGAAGTGCTCTAACTTTCAGCACTTGATGCTTCAACTTCGGGCGCTTCTGGCATCGGCATGCAGTGGTAGTGGGAGATGGCTTTCGCGTAGCTCTTGCATGGCAGTGGCGCAAGTCCTACCGGATGAATCGAAATGTTCGCACCTGCACCTGCAACCGAAAATACGAAGATTGTCGAAGAAGAGCTTCAGACATGAGCTGAAGACCTGGAGGTACCACATGAACTACTTCCGACCGGAGCTGAAGATGAGGCTGCGGCAGAAGCATTGCAGCTTGGGATGCCGTCTTTCTGTCTGTCTGTCGGTCTGTCACACTCTCTTGCTCTCCCTTACCGACTCGTTTCTTCTCTCCCGACTGTGCATGGAACAGAAGACACTGCATGGTAGCACCAGACAAGGATTTGCATGTGTACATAAAGACATACACAAAATCATGTTCCTGTAAATGCACATGGCACTACAACTCTGAAGGTCAAAAAAATACACTGTGATAAACAAAGAGACTAGACCAGATGAGTACATGCATGCATACGTAATTAAGTTCTATGGTATGCACATAGGTAAGGACAGAGACTGTGTGAAGAAAACGATGCAAGAGCACATCGTTTGAGGCGATATGTATGTGTGTACATGCACGCACATTCACACACGCATGCACGTAGTCACGCAGGCATGCGTACGCGTGCGTACACACATACATAATGCATAGATATATAGGTATCGGTTTCGATATAGTTGTACTTCTAAACATATGCACATGCTCTCTTATGCATCCACAGCACATCGCTTTCTCGACATCTGGTTTCTGGTCACCTGCCAAAGTTAAAGCGGAGGCAAGGCATGGACCATTGAAGATGCAATACAGCGTACCACGGTCGCTTCCTTGCTGGTAGTCACAGGTAGTCATCTACATCATGGCTGCCGGTAGAGTTCATGTCAGCCCCGGGTTTGAGAAAGCTAAACAGCTAATCCTGCCGACAGCTTTGGCCAAGCTGCCAGGTGTTCCGACCAGGATGACTCTCGGGTGCTGTTTCAGAAGCCTTGTAGTTTTTGTTTCAATAACAGCAAGCCGCTGGAGCTCTTTTGTTGTAGACTCTTGTTGTCGCCGAACCAAGGACTTCGTGCCTTTCTCGGAGCTGTTCCCGCATCCCATGGTCCCGCCGCTTGGGCAGCGATTAGTTTGGGAGCGTCTTTCGGCGAAATTTGCAACCGTGACAACCGCAGTTGCCGACGACTGCCGGAGGGGTGTACGTCTATCCAGAGATCTCAGCAACACTGCTACTTCCTTACACCGCAAGCAGCAGAATTCTTGTAAGCTATGAATGCCCAAGGCACGTGACTGTGTAAAAGCTTTCAATTCCCGGCCCAAGCCGTTGAGTGGGGCTTATGCAGCGAAGCCCTGCAACAAACCCGGGTTCATTCAGCCCCAAAACGATCTTGACCCTAACCCTAAACCGCTAAACCCCTAAACCCTATAAGCCCTAAACCCTAAACCCTATAAGCCCTATAAGCCCTAAACCGCCACTCCGAGACTTGAAGCGAGCCTTGGCCCGTTTCTCTCCAAGCCTCGGGAGCCTTTGAGACAAGCTGGATCCTGCAAGCATCAGCGAGGTTCCAAAGCTACCCCAAGCGGGTGCCTTCTTCGGGCAGGCCTCTTCTTAGCAGTGTCGGTGTAGAACTTTTGGGAGTGAAGCTTGGCATGACAACTATGGCAGCAAGTATGTCCTGATTCGGTGATGTCAGGATATTGAGCTATCTAGAAGGTGCTTGCCGGTGGGAATGAATGGAAGAAGGTGTTCCTGGCATCGTACGGGGAGCACAGTCGTTGAGGGTTTTTGGAGACAACCCGACGGCACATTTGCCAAGGATGCTCAGGATGTAGGAATGCTGCACCCTGGAGTACCAACCCTGAACTTTCAGTGCAAGGCTTTTAGTCAGAGGAGCCTTGGAATATATTCTGAAGTGTCGTGATAATGAGCGCCTGCCGTTCAGGAATCGTAGCAGAAGTACGCCTGGCGCTGGTCCCCAAACGCATCAACCCCACAACTGAATCCCTGCAAACCCAAGCCGACACCATCAGCCGTGTCCGCACTTCAAACACCCTTGATCCGTTTGCGCGAACAGCAGCACGCCTAGTAAACCCCACAAGCCGTATGAGCCCTGAACGTCAAAGTCCGAAGCCCTCACTACTGAAACCCTAAAACCTCGAAAGTCTCCAAAATCCCAAACTACCCATACAGAGCCCTAAAACAAAGCCACCCTACTAACACATTTATTAATATTCATATTAATATATATATATATACACATACATACATACATACATACATACATACATACATACATAGATATATATATATATATTTATTTATTTATTTATATATATATATCCCGAAACACCCCAAAGACAGCCCCCTATAGGGCTCCTAAACCTTAGACCTTTCTTTTGTTAAGCCCGAGACGTCAGGCGGTGAGGGAGTTCCTCGGGCCGATTCTCGGCATCCTGCGGCCCCATCTTCGGATCCCTGCCCTTGGGCTTATAGGGTTTAGGGGTTTAGGCTTATAGGGTTTATAGGGCTTATAGGCTTTAGGGTTTAGGGTTTAGGGTTTAGGGTATGGTAGAGATAGCGCCGCTTCATAGCCCGCTTTTGTGATGGAAGCGAAGAATTCGAAGATGAGGCTCATGACTTGTGCTACCAATACGAAAGTTGTGGGAAAAGATCTTGTCCGGCTCTCATCTGGCCAGAAGGCGACGGCTCAAAGTGCTGGCTAATGAAGATGCATCAACACGTACTTCTATTTGTTTTGCACCAAGAGAGAATGGGAGCCTCGTAGACGGGCTCTTTTCTCTCAGCCGCTTCAGCCGCTCCGCAGATGTTTTTCCTGCGGAACTCAAGCTAGATTGGGTTCCCCAGGCCGGCAAAGCCCTAAAGCGCTAAAGAGCCCAGAACCCTAAATCCTAAAGCCCTACTTCAGGAGTCTGGGTGTGGACAGCAAGAGAATATCTATTGAAGGAATGCTGGTCCAGACCTCTAGCAGGCATTTGGGTATTACAACTCAGTTCAGATGACAGACCTGTGCTCTCATGCGAGCCGTCAGGAATCCTTGTTCCAAGAGTCTATCCAAGAAAGGGGAACTCTCCGCTCCTAGCTGAAGTCCCGGGTGCATCTATTGCCCACAGCCTGCCGAGCTTGCGACTTCCAGCCCAAAGGTATCCAAAATTGGGCAGCTGCGTAGGGATCAAGCCCTCGGCTTAGACTTAGACGAAAACCTGTTTCTCACTTACTCACTTGCTATATAGCTCTCTGATCACATTTTCTCCTTGTCAGTCATTCTTCTATCGGCTTCGAGCAAGTCAGCTACTGGAGCTTTCAAAAACATGGTCGAAAGCGGCTGGGGTCGCTTCGGCAGCTGAGGGCCCAACTTGTCAAAGACACCAATGCTTGGGAGATGCCGTGTCGGGAGGGATGAAAACACAGAGGTCTCAAGAGCTCAGAAAGCTTCGGATGTCTGGCTTCGGAATCTGGACTTTCTAGGGCTGCAGGGGTCTGCAGTCGTTCCTTACTTGTACGTTACGGGTCGTTTAGCTATAGGGTCGATACTTCAAAGCACAACGTTTTGGGGTCTGCCATTAGCTTGCTTTCGGCCCTGAGTCAGAGCCTCTGCGCCCTTCACCCAAAGCGTAAAGCCACACATAGTTCTAAGCCTTCCCATGCCGGGAGTGATTTCCAGGCTATAGGGCCTAGATGGCAGAGAAGTGAGCAGGATTTCGACTCGACCAAACTTTCAGTCGCCTAATGCGTAGCTAACGGTCAGTGTTGAGAGCTTCTCGAAGGTGCGCGGCAGAAACGACCCAAGACTGAATCTACTTTGCTCCCTATTGGGCTTACGGCTCCTCTTTGAAAAGATCTGTTCTGGCAGTTCTAACGGCCATAGACTCCACGGAGATCTTCCTGCTATGGTGCAGTCACAGCCGACCATGTGCAAGCGGACCGACAAACCAAAGTGGCCTGGAGGCTGCTTCCACTGGACGGCTCATTCGATTAATTTTTGAGGTTTAAGAGGTTTACGGTTTCTCAATGGTGCGATTTGTGGTAAAGGTTTTTCTTTCTTCACAAAGGAGTGTGCTTCCTGCGCCAGCTAGCGAAACATAAGCGATGTCTAGCGCAGCACAGTCTCCTCCTTTCCTGAACTCAATGGGAGGCCCGGGGTTCTTGACTCCTGTGCCTTTTCCTACGTTTTTTGGTGCACCGATGCGCCAACCTGCCAATCCATACATGTTGCAGTAGCTGCAGTGGGGCACTCTAGCGCCGTCGCTTTTTCCCTCTCCCATGTACAGTGGCTGCCATCCCATGCTTTGCTGTCAGCCGGCTCGAGCCAGTCCTCGCCCACTGCGGAGGAGGCCCCCTGAAAAAGAGACCCTATAAGAGCCATTAGAAGAGATCCCCGTTGCCCCAGGGCCTCCGTGGGTAGGAGGCTGGCTCCAGCTGCGGACTTGCTCGGGAGGGGCCCAGAAAGCCAGAGGCTTGTCGTTTTCAAGCTTCGGCGCGCGCTCGCTTGAACTGCAGATTTTGGTGACCGTTTTCGGCAGGCTGTACAGAGCTGGAGAGGCTTCGCCACGAAGCCTTGTCAGTTCGGCGTCGACACCAACCCAGAGGTTGAAATCGAGTCTAGGTATATTCATCTCCGGCACGGAGGCGTGAAACCGCTTCCATTAAGCCGCCCTTGCAAAGAGTCCTTACGTGGCCTCGCGGGAGGCCGCTGTTTTCTCACCCCCCATCTGGGTTCCACACTGGAGCTCACAGCATCGTAGCCCTGACCTTTAAGGTGGGCCCTGGAGAGACCAAGTTTGGCCCCCCAACTTCTCAGCGAGGCTGGCGAGCTGGGCGGCAGAGTCCATGGCCACCCTCGGAACAGATGAGAGCCTCCAGAGTCCAGATGCGTCACCAAGAAAATCCGCATTAAGCTGTAGAGTTAAAGCCTCAAGGACAGTTTTCAGTGCTAGTCGGAAGTTATTTTGAGAACTTGGGCCCTTGGAGGCACGGTTTTCCTGTCCTCCTCGAACAGAGCGAGGGGCCCACTTGACCCGGATCGCCGGGGAACGTTTGACTTGTGCTACTCGTGCTGCCCCTCCCCCAACTCTCCAGGATCATCCTTCAACAAGAGCAGGAAATGCCTGGAGATGATTGATGGGTTGGAGATCGCACGTTGTACTTGTGTGGGGCGTGGAAGGTCCTTCTGCGTGCTGCCCTTAGCTACACCTTGCGCGGCCCTTGCAGGCCACATTTTCGCGACCCACGCAAGTAGGCCGGGGACCAGACCCTTACCCTCGAGGGCCCCTGGATTGTATCAGTGGATCGTCCACTTGAAGAGGTTGACATGGCTTCACAGACAGGCACGTGATTGTGCTGCACTACCACCGCGCGCTCGACAAAAGCTGCGTGCTGTGCCCCTCTGCCACTGTAGGCTTGAAGCACCACCAAGGTGGTACTTGGGCTGGTAAAGTCTAACCTGCATGTGGAGAGAACAGCCTGAAGTTTATATGCCCCGATCAAGAGAGCTAGGGACGTGAAGCAGTTGAGCGCCGTGTGCTGCCCAGAGATCTTACAAACCCTGCAGACCCTCCTATAAACCCTCTGAAAACTTAACCGGATTTGTTTTCGCTGCTCTTTGGCTCTGCCTGTTCTTCGATGTCAGCTGGGGCGAGCACGAGCAGGCTGGGCGCTGTGCATGCAGAGCGTTTTAAAGGGTATTTATGAAGAATCGGGGTCCGGTATACTTGGCCTCTGCATGTAGGTTTGAAGACAAGGACAAGGGCCGTCAAGCTCCCTGAAACCAGAGTCACACCCCGACAGCTGTGGCCCTGAGCCCTAGAACTACTGTTGATGATATTAATCCTGCATTACCTTAAGGACCCTAAACTATGAGAATTATGGTATGTTCCTTATTATTGGAGTAATGCAGGATTTGTCTTATCAACCGTATCCTATGGGCCCTAAATGCCGGGGCTTAGGGAGGAGGTCTGAAGGCCGGACCTTCGCTGAGAGGCGCCCCAGAGAGACAGAGACCATGGCGTCGAGGACTCAGCTGGTGTTGGAGATCCTCTGTGTCGCAGGGTTTAGGGTTTATAGGGGTGGAAGGGGTTGAGGGCTCAGGGCCCTTGGATTCTTGGGGGGGTGCTGTTGGGCCTTGGGAATGGAAAGGTAGGCCAGGTAAGCTTAGTGGGATCTTTTGAATCTTGCGTGTTCGCAGGTTTCATGATCGGGCAGTGATTCGCAGAAAGGTAGACCAGTCCCTCGAGAAAGCTCGATGTAACCCTTTTGTTGAAGCCCTTCTTCGCATCTTTCATGGAGGTCAAGGATCTAGAGAGCAGAAGATGCCCTGCGGATCTTGGCGATGGATCAGCATGCCTCGATTTGTTCAGCCTTTCCCTAGCCCAGGTCGGGTAGCGCTGTTCTGAAGGATATCGCTTCAAGGCCCGCTGGGACTCTTTGGCAGCAACGCAATGACCCCGTACTGTGTGAGACCTGCAGAAGCAGAACCCCAGCCCCGGGGGGAACACTAGTATAGTGGCCAGAGGAGCTGCAGGATGAAAGCAGCAGAGATCAACGAGTTTGGAGAGCACTTCAGGAAGTTATTCTGGTTAAAGTTAAAGATGATCGTGCAGTCTGCGCGTTGGGAAAGCGACAGGCGAAACAGACGTGCCGAGACAGAGTCAGAGAGAGAGGGAGAGAGAGTGAGTGAGTGAGCGGGAGACTCTCGCACACTACTGCCATGTGCAGCAGCACATGTCTGCGTGCTGGGCGCAGGTTGGAGGTGCTCACAGTGGAGCTGCTGGACGCCAGCCAGGTTGGCTACCTCGGGGCTCCCCAAGCAATTCATCATCAAGACTTGTAGCCTCTGTCGACAGGTGAGCCTTGGGTATCCCCATTGCACAGGTTGTTTTACCGCCAGGGCATCGCCATCATCGTCACCAGCATCAGACGTACTGCACGCAGTCAATCAACCACACCACCCAAGCCAGAACACCCGTGCACAGGCTTCCGTGCCTGATGCACTCACCCAGCCGTCCCTAGAGTTGCTCAGCGAGCAGAAGCAGGCGGGACAATTCTGCAAGCATTTTGCGACGGAACATCTTGCAGAAACATAGGACAGAAGCCTTGCTTGCTTCATAAGCCGTAGTAGCCGTAGCTGTAATGCTCCAAATGCTCGAGCCGCAAAATCCGGCAACCCTCCGATCTTCTCATTACGCTCACAGGCTCTGAGCGCTTTCAGCTCGATGACAAGGATTCCACATGATCAGTTCCACACTCTCTCCACACTCCCTCCTCTCTTCAGGTCGTTTACGACCTGATCGGCCAGGGTCTTGGTAAGGAAGTTGGTTCGAGGGCTCAATGATGAAAGGAGTCGATTCCGAGTTCAAGTTTTTCGACTTCGGACGAGGTCTAAAGCTGTCATTGGCGTAGGTTCCAGGGTTCTACAAAGCAGTATCGGGGTTTAGGATATGGGTATCCTCAATATCAACAGGGTTTCGGAGATTACAGCACACGATTATTCCAAGGAGCCGTAAGGAATAATATTGGTAATTACGTAATCAGGGTCCTGGATGAATTGCCAGTGGAGCTCCCAGCACCTTGAGGGTCCAGGTGCCTCTGCAAAATCTGATAATGTAGAAGCCTGAATATTAGCCATGCACATACGAAATTCAAGGATATTCCTCATAATATGAACTATGCACATACTCTAAGTTTAAAGGATATTCCGGATAAGTATAGTGTGCCTTACGTGAGTACAGTTACAGGCCTTTCCGAAACTTAGGGTACCTTATTTTGGGGGTCCTTAAAGCAAGGATCCTGCTACTTAAGGTACTATATTAGGGTCCCCTTTTTTCGGAAACCCCCTTCAAACGCAGGACGGCATCAGACGGGAGGCTTTCTGAGATCTTAATTTAAGGGGCCGTTTGGTACTGGCTTTCTGGTGCTTACCTTGTGTGTTTGCTTTTAGGGCTTAGGGGTTTAGGGTTTAGGAGTTTAGGGGTTTAGGGGTTTTGGGCTTAGGGCTTAGGGTTTGGCAGTTTGGGAGTTTAGGGGTTTAGGGGTTTAGGGTTTAGGGTCAACAAATCCGAGAGCTAGGCTCGTTGTCGAGCGCTGTCTCCGAAGAGACGTCGGTGCTGGAGGCCTTGCGGAAACTGAAAGATTCAGAGTTGACGGTTTAGGAGTTCATGGACCAATGATGTATAGGATTCTTTACGGGTTCCTTCAAAGGATCATTTAAAGGATCCTCAAAGGGATCGTTTAAGGGATCCCGCAATTTAGGCCGAGGGGTATTAGCGCTTATGCTCAAGACTCAGCGAGAGAGCGAGCCAAAAAGAGGGGAGAGAGAGAGAGAGAGACAGGGACAGGGAGAGAGAGAGAGAGGCCTCAGCAAAGAGTTCGGGAGCGGGCTGCGGCAGGCTTTGTATCCGAGTGGACGGCCTGTGCACGAAGCGGATTCTTACGGTAGCTTGCTGCCTGAGGGCATCTCTTGCAAAGTGGCAAAGAGGAGTCGGAGTAGTAGAGGAGACAAAATAATTGACAACAGCGCTGTTTTGTATCTAGCCCACATACCTCATTCAGTTTTACTGTATCCTTTCGTGGTGAAAACGGCTATCTTATTGACTTGTATCTTGCGGGCTCGCTGCTGTTAGGTGGAGATCGCAGAGCTCGCGCGAAGCCCAGTGCTGCCAGCAGGCATTTGCATCCAAGCTTTGTCCGGCACTTCTCGTTGTACGGAGCGAGTTCTGGTACAAACTGTGACAAAAGCTGTTGTTGTACTCCTTATGTATTCATGTGCCATTTAAAGACGCGGATGGTTCGTGCAAGACGCCTGGTCGCAGCATGTTTTGCGGTGTCCAGTGGCACAGCCTGACGCACTGTAGAACGGTGCCTATTTTGAAGGATGTTAAGCCTCTGCATACGGCCAGCAGCAGGCTTGACTGTTCCCGGGCTCATAAACTAGGGGTCAGAATTATTTGTAACAGTATCCCCTGATAGGCATTGCATACTTACATATGTAGAGTTATCCCCCTCGAAGCCAGAATCTGATGTGAAGGCCCCCATAAGAATCCCCTATTGTACCCTGATAAACCCCTTTTAAAAGGAACCCTCAAAACCCTATTCTAAACTTGTAAGCCCCTATATATATATATATACATACGTGAAGTCGGCTTCTGTCGCCGAGGTGAAGCATCAACTCCATGAGTTGCAGATCGAGGGTGGGTGGGGAACTCAGGGTTTCTGAGCGATGCTACGATAGAATAAACGACCATCTGCTATCATATGCAACGATACTGTTGATGAGAGAAATCCTGCATTACTGTAAGGACCCCTTGCGAGTTATTGTATATTCCTCATTATGGGTAATGCAGGATTTATATCATCAACCGTACTGGTACACAATGAAGTACGATACCACTCTACAGATCCGGTACGGTACCTTTTCTCTCCGTAATTGAATCACCGGGCTGCTGCCGCGAATCTGTGAAGAACTGGTGCCGGGTATTGTATCCGGTATCGATCATTGCAACAATACGAAGAAAAATAGAACATGATAATCCCTACAAAAATAAGAAAAATCATAGTCGTAGCAATCATAGTAGTGAAGCCAGCGCCCTGCTTTCACTTTGGGCATTGCCTCACCGTCCTTGACCTTACAGGGTTTAGGCTTTAGGGTTTGGGGGGCCTAAACCCCAAACCCTAAACCCTAAACCCGGAAAGGTTTACTGGCCTTCTTAATTCTTTCCATAACCTATCCTCCTCCCTGAACCCCGGAGTCCCAGGCCTTGGACCTGAAATCCTCAGAAGCGCGAGGCCTTGGCATAACCCACCTGCGCTGCGCCGCTTCCGCGAGATGGGTCAGGCCGATGTGCACCGGGCATGGGAAGCTCTACTTGTGGAGATGAGGCAAAACTCCCCGACCACTTGACCCAGAGAGAACCAAGTCGCATGGTACCGGGATATAGAGGGCTCTGTGGCAGACCCTCTGCCGTCCGATGCCCTCAACTCTACACACCGCTCTTGGGCCGCAGGCGGTGTCCAAGAAGCTCCAGCTGCTGGCCCAGACGAGGGCCCGCCCGGCTCCCAAGCAGGAGCCAATGGGACGCCGCTTCGTCTTGCGCCTTTCGGGTTTCGGTTTCGGGTTTGCAGAGAGAGGCTGGGCAAGCCCTTTGGTCAGATGCTGATGCTTTCTCTGCTCCGTTTCGATTTAAGGTATCGAGCACTTCTAAAATCAACACAGCCGTTTTGGCAGTAGTCGTCGTGTTTTGGCAGTAGTCGTCGTCGTCGTTGTGGTCAGTGGTAGGACGACGAGGAGGAGGAGACCAACGGCAACAGCAACTAAATCAGAAGCACCATTTACCTGCTATACGACGACGATAACCACGACGACTTGCTGGTAGTTATGGTACAGCAGGCTGGGCACCGTGACTCCTCCTGCTCGTCCTCCTCCTCCTCCGCCTCCTCCCCCTCCTCGTCCTACTACTTCTGCTTCTGCCTCTACTTCTATTTCTACGCCACCGCTGTTACTACCACAACTACGACGATGACGACTATTTCTACTTCTACTTGTCCTACTTCTACTTATAATAAGGTTACACTACGTCAGTCGCTTTCCACAGGTCGCATGTGGAACCGAGAGGGCCCGCTCCCCTCGCCCCCTCAACCCGACAATGTGCTGGCAGGAAGGATCTCTTGGCGCCCCGGCTCCAAGTATGGCGGCCCACAGCTCAGAGGGCGACAGCGTTGGTTTAGAGGTTCCTGAGGGGACTTTAGTATCTGGCTTAGAGGCTTCTCGTTCGAAGGATAGGACAGGATTGCTTGTTCAGCGTTGCTTGATCCTTCCATCGTTGAATCGTGTGCCACTATCCTCAATGACCCCTAAAAGGCCGAATTTGCTAGATCACGAAGGGCATGAAGAGCTGCTCGTTCGGGAGTAGGTTCAAGGTTTCAGGTGTACATCAGCAGTGCCCTCGGAGCACAGCCCCTTCGCCCTCATGAAGCATCGCCTCAGCAGGCGCCTTCTCCGGGCAATCCCTTCGGATCGACGCCGGCGCGAGGTCGCGGTTTGTTCATTCAAAACAGGTTGTTGTGATATATGATAAGAGTCCCTACAACGCCGCCGCTGCCACTGTCCAAACCTCACAAGGCTTCTGTTTCTGTAGTTACGATAATTAGTGACTGCAGCGGTCGTCAAGAAGACTTAAGGTGTTCCACACAAAAAAGGCCAGCTTGTCATCCAAGACAAGGGCCCCCAACCCCACAGCCTGTCATGCACCCCCCCCCCCCCCCCCCCCCCCCCCC
>CAJNJA010014582.1:1503-12135 GCA_905231915.1 Symbiodinium necroappetens | reverse complement strand
CCCTAAGACCCTAAACGGCCCTAAACCCTAAACCAAAACTCTAAACCTCAACCCTGACCCCCTAACCCCTAAACCCTAAAACCCTAAACCCTAACCCCTAAACCCCTAAACCCCTAAACCCTGAACCCTTTTACCAAAACCCTAACCCCTAAACCCCTAAACCCCTAAACCCCTAAACCCCTAACCCTGAACCCTAAACCCAAAACCCTAAACCCTGAACCCTAAACCCAAAACCCTAAACAGTATTACTAAGGGCCATCTCGAAGTTCCCAGCCTCCAGGGCGGCGAAGGATCCCGGCTTTCGTCACGGCCGGCGGACGACAGCTCCTCGTTAGGGTTTAGGCGGTTTAGGGTTCATAGGGTTTTTAGGGCTTATAGGGTTTATGGGGTTAAGGGGTTTAGGGTTTAGGCGGTTTATAGGGTTCAGGTTTTGTAGGGCTTATAGGGTTTATAGGGTCTAGGTAGGGTTTTAGGGTTTAGGTTTAAGGGGTTAAGGGTTAAGGGTTTAGGGTTTAGGCGGTTTAGGGTCTAGGGTTCACCTGGACCCTTAAAGAACCCACCTTTTTAGGGTTCCTTCTTATGATTTCTTTAGATAATAGTCCTTCAAAAACAGTACATTATTCGGGGTTAAGGTCGGGTTTCGGGTTTAGGGAGGACAGCTCATCGTTTTCTCTCAGGAAAGGGTTCAGGATTTCGGGTTTAGGGCCTAAGCTCGAACCATAATCCCACAGTATTTCTAGAATTTTCTTGCAGAGTGTTGATAGTCTGGTTTTGTGTGAGGATTTGCGGGTGTTAGGGGTTTGCGTGGGTTTTGGGTTAAGGATCCTGGATTCGAGTTTACGCTTTTTCTTGGATTTGGGAGGGTTCCGGTGGATTCGGGTATCGAAGGCGGGCAGGGCTTGGCAAGGCATTGCGGCTTTGGGTTTCCCGTGTCTGGGGTTCGGAAAATTGTGGGCTTTGGTTCCGCGCTCCAATCTAGCCCCTAAACCCTAAACCCTGAACCCCTAAATCCCTAAATAAGCTCCAAATTTCAGCCCTAAGGCGGGCCTCTGCAACTCAGACAAGCCGACGCCGACTTTGCAGTTCTTTGTTGGGGGTCATGGTGTATGGTTTGATAACGTTCAGGGTGTAGGGCTTGGAAGGTTTAGGGTTTAGGGTTTCCAAAAGATTTAGGTTGAGGGCTGGAGGTTGCCAAGAATTATGGGATGTATTGCTTAGGGTTTAGGGGGCATCTGAATTGCAACTCGGAGGTTTGGCGTTTATAAGGGATTCATGCCTCAAGCCCCCCGAGGCTAATTTATAGATATGTTCAGGGCTATAGGGTGTGGTATACCTTAGCTTCTGCATCGTGCCTAGGAACCGATTGCATCTGCACGCATCTTATCCACTTTTACTTCTACCCAGCCTGATCCTTACAGCACTGTGTTTTGGTCTGTTATTTTATGACATCCCACATCCTAAACCCTAAACCCTGAACCCTAAACCCTGAACCCTGAACCCTAAACCCTAAACCCTAAACCCCTAAACCCTAAACCCCAACCCTAAACCCTCTCTCTCTCTCCCAGGCATTCGATACGTCAAAACCCCACATCCGATGTATGGCTGGAAGCACACCTTCAGCGCGGCTGACTCTGCAGCGACGAGTTGTTCCAGGAGCGCATCTAGGACACATACGAGCACAGAGGGCCCAGGACTTACAAGAATTAAAGTTTAGGGTTTAGGGTTTCGGGTTTAGGGTTCTGGAAATGCAAGGCTGTTTGTGCCCCTGCACAATTCTCAGTGTCTCTTGCACAATTGGTTGGTGACTTGCTGCCTCTGGGCCCTGAACTCTAAACTCAATCCAAAACTTAGACATGCTTCCAAGGACCTTATAGTTAGGGCCCTAGATCCCTTTAAGGACCCAATTATTAGGTCCCTGGAAGCATAGGGTTAGACATGCTAAGTTCATGAAGTGCAGTGTTGAGCACAGAGCAAGGAGTTTTGATTCGATGTCCAGACCAGAACTCGGGCAATGCAGGGAGGCTCGGTGCAGTTTGCCATTTGGGGTTTAGGGTTAAGGGGTTTAGGGTTTAGGGGCTTAGGGTTTAGGGGTTTAGGGTTTAGTGGTGTAGGGTTTAGGTATATAGGTTAACAGTTTGCAGTCGGCATGAAACTGCGGCGAGAGACAGGGGGAAAATGCTCGGCACGGTTTAGGGCTGCGGGTCTCTTGCAGTGTTCTTGTAGGTCTAGTTTAGCGGTTTCCTGGTTAAGTTGCTTCTATACTAACTGTTGAAGGTTTTGGGTTCACGGGACCCCCGACAGAAGTGTGTTAAAGCGATCTCTTACTCCTCGTTCTGAGGTGACTAGCGACTACAGAAAGCGATAGTCGGCGAGTCTAATTCTAGGCAGGTCTTCTTGGTTTAGGTTTCTAGGGTTGGAAAATCCTGGTATGGGGAGTTCAAGGTTGCGGGTTGTGGGAGGGTGCAACGTGCGGTGCTGCTGTAGCCTGTGGATCCTAATCCTTTTGAACGAGCTCCAAGAATTAGGGTTTAGACGGGTTTAGGGGGGTTTAGGGTTTAGGTGTTTAGGGTTTAACAAGGGAAAACAGCTAAAGCCTAAAAGCGCTGGCATTTGCAACCCCCATCGTCATCGACATGGTAAGCATCAACAGCATCAATACCGTTTCAATGAGTTGCAGAAGCAAAAAGCGCATCTGCTGCTGCAGTAGATAAAGGTTGAGCCCAAGGGAACGAGAGATGTAAGGCACTCAGCCCTTCTTAGGGGCCCAGGGGGACTACGGAAGCAGGATTTGTGTGGGTTCTTTTTTGTAAGGAAACTCCTGCAATCACAACTAGGGCGCATCAAACCCAAGTATGACCAGCTGTCTAAGTCATATTGGTCTTCTGTGAAACCCTGAGCCCAAAATAACACGAATACCTTTGCAGTCCTACTAGCACCTAGTCTAAATCATACCTGGAATCTATAGACCTAACCCCTAATCTCCTAATCTGTTTTGTGGCCCATGGACCCCCGATCTATACCCTCGACGCCCCTAAACGCCCCTAAACCCTAAACCCTAAACCCTAATTACTATACCCTCGACGCCCCTAAACTCCCTAAACCCTAAACCCAAATTACTATACCCTCGATGCCCCTATAAACTCCTAAACCTTTCTGTGACCCGGTGTCCTCCGATCTATACCCTCGATGCCCTGGGCATTTGATCCTGGCCGTGAGCCCTTGAGAAGCAAGGGGTTTAGGGAATGGCTTGAAAAGCGAGAGGCTCGCTTCCGCCACCGTCTCCGGCTGGGCGAGCGCCGCTCGCGCGGGCGCCAGGGCTTGCCGAATTGAGCGCGAGCTCTTCAAGGCAATGGCGGCCTAGCGCTGCTTTTGGGGAGGGTTTAGGGGTTTTAGGGTTTAGGGTTTAAGTGCGAATCTGGTGCTGTGGCTGTGGATTGTAGGAATGTGTCTCCTATACTGCGAGGTTCAGGAGCTGCCAAAATGCTCCCACTCTCGTGCAAACTAATTATGCAAGGGGCCCTAAGTAGTTCCTTTTCGTGGTTTATATTTAGAATCCCTAAGGTAATCCCCAAAAGGAACTACTTAGGGGCCTATGGGTACGCACAGCGTCACAGCGGGACCCGCTGTCCCGGCGCCCCTTGCGGCTACACCAACCAAGCCGCGAGACTCCCAACCTTAGAACCTTCGAGCCGAGACCTCGTCGTCTCTACCGCGCTGATTGGGGAAGGCCCGAAATCCATCAGCCCTAAACACCGCATAAACAACAAATTCAGAAGCCCAGACCCTGAAAACCTCAAAACCCTGAAACCTTCAATCCGTCAATCGTATATAAACACCAAAGCAACCACAAAGCCCTGAAACGCTAAGCCCTAAACCCTAAACCCTTATAAACGCTAAACCCTAAGCCCCTATAAACCCTAAACCCTAAGCCCCCTATAAACCCTAAACCCTAAGCCCAACTAAATAATCAACACTCAAAGACCAACCAAACCCAGACCTTGCCTGCAGCATCTTCTCAGCGGTCTGAGCGGTTACCGCCGGCTTTGCTCCCGGCTTAGCACCTGGCTGGCCACCGGCTGCATCAAAGGAACGCTTTTAAAACCGTTTTAGGGTTTAGGGTTTAGGAATCTACGGTTTGGGATTCTTGGCTTAGGGTTTAGAGTTCAGGGCGTAATGGTTTGTCGGGATTTTGCACGTTTTGGATTTTGGTGGTTGCCGGGTTTCCGAGGCCTGAGAAAGCCGAAAACTCCAACAGCTAAGAACAAGTATTGCTACCCTGAGAAAACCTAAATAACAAATCGTGAACAACACCACCTACTGCCTACTTGCTCACCTTGTAGGACCCTATATCTAGAATTTAACTACTTGGTTACATCCAAAAAAGGAACTGCATTCGAGACTATAGCTAAAAGCTGACAGAACAGAATCGAACTCTCTTTGTCCTTGCCTTGCCTGGGCTAGGAGTTGGCGTGCCACGGGCCTTGGCAGTGCTGGTCGCTCCTCGCAGAAACAGCTCGGGTGCAACTACTATCTGAAGGCACTACCTAAGGGCCGAGTACCTAGCCCAAAAAAGGCTAACCTTTTATACTTATAGTAGGGTTTTATAAGCCCCAAAAGGTTGAAGGTTACCTTGGGTACTGTTCCCATACAGTAACAGCCGATTATGAACATTGCTCAAGTGTTGCTGAGTGGGGGCAGTGTCCAACCTAAACCCTAAACACCCTAAAACCCTTAAAAACCTAAACCCTGAACACCCTTAAAAAAAACCGAAATTGCAAGCCCCTGCGGAGGAACCCATACAGGAAACCCTACAGACCCCTCTTCAAAGGATCGCTTAAAGGAGTCTTTAAAGGGGGGGACGCATGAAGGAAATCCCATAGTTCCCTTAAAGGAACCCCTAAAATAGGCTTGCCTGCTTTGGCATTCGCGGGCAGCTGCCGCTTCTGATCGCGCTGCAAGGGTGACACTGGGCTCGCCGATTTGGCCTAGAATCGCTGCGGGTTTTGGGATTCTTAGGGTTTTAGGGCTTTTAGGGGTTTTTAGGGTTTTTAGGGTTTTAGGGTTTTTAGGGTTTAAGGGTTTAGGGGTTTCGGGTTTTTAGTGCTTTTAGGGTTCAGGGGGGGCTTTGGGCTCCTTTCAAAGCGTTTCTTAAGCGGTTTTATGCGAGTTGGGTTAAGGGCTTTTGAGGTTTACTGAGAGGGCTCTACAAGGGCTCTCTGGGTTCCAGGCTTTGGGATTTGTCTCGGAATAAGGACTTATAAAATTAGGGCTCAGGGTTTAGGGTTTAGGGTTGAGCATTCTAAGAGCCTGCAGGATCCAGAGACTACCCATAGGCCCCTAAGTAACTCCTTTTTTGTGGTTTATGTTTAGAAGCCTATAAGGTAATCCCCAAAAGGAACTACGTAGCGGCCTATGTGTAGCTGTTTCAAGTCTTCTTCTTTGTATGTTTTTGGATGGCTGGGCTTGGGTTTGGAAGCCGCGCAAGGCGCTGGAGTGGATGGTTTAGCCTAGCTAGGGGAAGTTTAGGTTTTTTAGGGTTTAGGGTTTAGGGTAGAGGTTAAGCTGTTTCACTGTGGGTTTATAGTGGCTGTATAGTGCCCCGGAAAGGTTAAAGCACGTCAGACCATGAACGAGGCTCGCAGGGAAAGTCATGAAACGGATTCTGTGGAAAAATTGAGCTGAAACATCTGCTGGGTGGGGCATACTTTGATCCATGGGACAAAACGTTCGTGGATCCGAAAGGTTGAAGGCAGCTGACTGCTGGAAGTTGCGGAACTTGAACCTTGTTTCTGTTGGGGAAGCCTGACAGCCTCCTAGCCCGCCAGGCTGAAGAGGTTAGGGTTTAGGGGTTTAGGGGTTTAGGGTTTACGGTTTGGGTTTAGGGTTTGGGGGTTTAGGGTTTAGGGGTTTAGTGTTTAGGGGTTTAGGGTTTGAGTGCCAAAGTCACAACGAATCATCGTGAATCCAAGCCTCTGCAACCTGCAAGGCCCTATGAAATGCCTCGAGCCTGAATCCACAATGACGCGTTCCTCCTGGGCAATTCCGAGACCCTCCCCCTCCCCCCCCCCCAACACAAACTTGCATGAACTTGCTTTTGGAAGCCCTGCACTCCGAAACATCAGACCGGAAACCCTACTGTAAACTCTTTATATCTCGAAGGATCCAGAATTCCTCCACCTAACTGAAATCTCAAACCCCGAATCACCTCGACCCTAAACCCTGCACGAAAAGCCCCACAGCGACTCGGTGTTGCTGTTCTGGGTACATAAGCCAGTACTCCACTGTGTTTTACTAGCTACTGCAATGGCCTTGCTGTTGGCCTTATGCTGGATCGTAAGAAAAACTAAGCTAACCCTGCCCATAGGCCCCTAATTAAGTAGTTCCTTTTTGTGGTTTATATTTAAAATCCTATAAGGTAATCCCCAAAAGGTACTTAGGGGCCTGTGGGTAAACCCTAAACCCTACACCCCGAGCAGTGCAAGTTGCATGAGGACTCGCCGATGGTCGCGAGACTTTTGGTGGTGCCAGACCACGACCTGATGAGGCAGCTTTCATGTAAGGTTGAAACCATAGGCCCCTAGTATGGGCCCTTAACCCTGGGATCCTTATACACCTGCTATATACCCTATATGTACCTTTAAAGAGGCCCTAGAAAGTCCTACGGGTGCATATTAGGGGCCCATACTTCTGGCCTTAGATTTCAATCGTTACCATTGCAGGGGGTTAGGGCTTCAGGGCTTAGGGTTTAGGGGTACTAGCAGAGGTTTGTTACCATTGGAGGGGTTTAGGGTTTCAGGGTTTGGGGTTTAGGGGTACTAACATGGGGTTACCATATAAGAGATACGATCGGGTCTACTGTGAGGTTACCCTTGGGGGGTCCTTTAAGCTCTGCTTTCGGGGGGTCCGGGATAGACGGTTTCGGGCTTCAGGGGGTTTTCACAGGATTAAAGCTGTGGGTTTTCTTTTAGGGTTGGGTTCAAGGTCCAAGGTGCTGAAGGTGAGGAAGTGTAGGGGCCTTAATAATTAGAATAGGGTTTTAGGCTGCTTTATAGTATAATAATAATAAGGACCCCCTCCAAACAAAAAGATAAAGTATAGGTAATTATTCAGGCCCCTATATTAGGTCCTGTGGCATTTTGAGCGGAATACTGTAGACGTGAGCTTCACGAGGTGAGAGATTTTTCTAGTGAGGGCCAGAGTTGCCGCATCATGATCTGATGACTCCTTCTGAATGACAGAAAAAGCCCAACAGCGGCTTAACGCTGCAGAGCCCAAATTCTGAAAAACGCTGGCAGCATATCCAAACTCATTTCTGCACAGCCTTATGTGATCTTACAAAACCAGACTACCACCAAGTTAAACTAACTGGAAGCCCAAACCCTAAACCAGAAACCCAAAACCCTAAACCCTGCCCTACACCCCAAAGCTACAACCCCGGGCTTCCCGTAAAGAAGACTTCCCGAGCCAAATGCATAACTCCAACAACCCCAAAACTCAAACTTCTAAAGCCCAGAGCCATACACTCTGAAGACCCAAGCCTTAAAACGCTCAAGTTTGCAGCTCCCAACAGAATTCTAAACCTCTAGAACCCCAAAGTCCTGAACTGTGCAGCCCAAATGGGTAGATCGAAATTAGGGTCCCTTTTTGGGTCCCCATTATAGTACGGCGCCCTGTCTTTAATGGGACCCCAAAAGGGGCCCTAATTTAGAAAACTACCCACAAATTTCCCGAAAGGCAACGAGGCCCTGCCTGTCGTGCCCTCCCACGATCGCCCTCGCGGCTGGTCTTTGGGAACTGCTAGGCCACCACCACCTCCGTCCGGCTTAAGTTACCCGTAGGCCCCTAAGTAGTTCCTTTTTGTGGTTTGTGTTTAGACTCCTATAAGGTAATCCCAAAAAGGAACTACTTAGGGGCCTATGGGTAACTGTTTATGATGTTGCACAGGTTTCTTATAAGAGCTTTTTGTGTGCTATATGGATCTTCCATGATGCCTGGCATATATAGAAAATGTTGGCAGGTGTGTAGAATGGGGCGGTGTTGCCAAAGAGCTCTGAACCTCCCTGGAACTGAACCGCTCTTAACGGTAAAACCCTAGCCCAAGAAGGCACCCCGATAGGTGAAGCGTGCCTGGCCCCTGCCGTCCCCTTGCAGGCGTCGGGGTTGGCTCCGGGAGGGCGGCAGAGAAGACGAAGCCGCGGGATGGATCTGGACGACGGTTCACAGGGCTGGGACAGCGTAGCTTAAGGCTTAGGGCTTGGGGTTGAGGGTTTAGATTAAATGGTTTAGACTGGGGTTAATTAAGGGTTAAAGCTTTTCTCGGACTTACAGGGATTAGGGCTGTTGGGGCGCATTTGACGAAGAAGGGTTTAGGGAAGAAGGGCTTTTGGCTTAGGCCTGTTAGGGCCAGGACTTAGGGATTAAGGTTATGAGAAGGATTGAATCATTTCGTATCCGAAACACTACCTGAACCCGAAGAAACTTAGGGTTGCTAGTGTCTCTTTATTGCGGTTTCCTTCTATGGGTCCGTAAGAAAGTAAGGTTTTCAGGACCCATGTAAACTCTCAATTTCACTGTTGCTCTAAACCCTAAACCCTCTCTCTCTCCCAGGCAAACCCTAAACCCCTAAACCCCCCAAACCCCTAAACCCTAAACCCCCTCAACCCCTAAAACCCCTAAAGCCCCCAAGCCCCTAAACCCCTGAACCCCTAAACTGTTGACGGCTCACTGTAGGCAGATGGAGCCCCTAGGGCTCTTAGGTGCGGGGCCCGGCATGGGAGTTAGGGGTTTGAGGTTGACAGGTTCAGGAAAGTTCAGGGCTTAAGCCTGTAAGGTTTACTTAAGGGTTTAGGCTTTGAGGGTTTAGGTGTTAGGGGTTTAGGGTTTAGGGTTAGGGCGTCGTCTCCGGCAGTGATGGAAGGTTCCTTGTGTAGCCCACCTACAAGGAGCAGCGGCAATGAAACGAAACAAAACTGCGTTCACCCTCAGCGCCAAAGTACACAGCAATCATCTACTCCCCAAGATCTTCACCCTACATTTCCGTCATCCCAAAAAACAGGGTAACTAACTGAGCACCCCAGTATCTGAACCTACATGTCCACTCTCCTCAAGCAGGGTAGCTACGGTGGATGATAAAAATCTGCATTACCCCTAAGAAGGAATATACCATAACTCCCATCGTATTTAGATCATCAACAGTAGGACCCTAAGAAAGTGCCAGTAGAGCCTGGAGCCTGCACGACCGCTTTTCCGGAGATAAGCTTCAGAGACTGAGCCCAGAGTCGGAACATACGGGTAGTAAAGGAATCTATGCGGGTTTCTATAAGGTTTCTATAAGAGTACTATAAGGCTTTTCCTGTGGGTAGTTTTCTCAACTAGGGGTCCCTTTTAGGGTCCTTTTTATTATAAGGGTGCCGTACTATATTGGGGACCTAAAATAAAAGGGACCCCACCTAGAGAACTACCCGTAGCGTTGATTATATAAATCCTGCATTACCCATAGTTAGAAGATATCGTAACTCACACAGTTTAGGGTCCTTAAGGTAATGCAGGATTTATATCACCAACAGCAGGGTTCAGGCTTTAAGGGTTGGGTTTTAGGGTTCTGGGCTTAGGGTTTAGGGGTTGGTTTCTTTTGGGTTTAGGGGTTTGAGGGTTGGTTTTAGGGTTCTGGGTTTAGGGGTTAAGGGTTCTGGCTTTAGGCTTCTGGGTTTAGGGTTTAAGGGTTCTGGTTTTAGGCTTCTGGGTTTAGGGTTTACGGGTTTAGGGTTTGGGTTAAGGGTATTGGGCTTAAGTAACCCTAAATCATGGAATGAATGAAAATGCTTCCTCTTTGAACCAAAGAAAGGCATCTCAGCCGGGCTGCTTTCGCTTTCGGGCTCGCCACTCATGCAGAGGCGCTTGAGCGGGCTCTCGCTCATGTACAAGATAGAACACCAACCAAGCCCCTTGAGGACCCACCCCGAAGTAACTCCTGAGTCGGAAAGCCAGACAATGGAGATACATTGCATGCTTGAGTATTCTAGCACTGATGCTCTTCATCACTAGCTTTGTCTTAAAACATGCAGACTGCTCACAGATGCAGTAACTAAACACTGAGAAACGCGTTCGAATCCATGGAATCAAACTGCAATCACAAATCTACCTTGTTGAGCCCGTCTGCAAAAAGCAAGCAACGCTAAGATTCAACGCGGACGCCTTCCAACACAAGAGTTTGGGATTTCAGATCGAAGTCGCTTGTAATTGGAACTGAAAACCCCAAACAACCCTAAACCCTAAAAAAAAAACTACTGCACTGACCAATGGGCTTCAAACCCAGTATCGCTTTACCTAAGCCCCAAATTCTACACCCCGAACCCTGAATACTCAAACGCAAAACCACGAAAGGTTTTTTCTCTCTCGCGTGGCTGAGGATCTATGCCCACAAGCGAGGTGTCTTTAGGGACTTCCAGCGTGAGTCTGATGATGTAGATCAGGCCCAAGGCATCCTAGCCCTAAGTACAAGCCTTGAGTTGTGGAGATCCTGCAGATCTCCACCACGAGGATTTACAGGCATGCACTAAAGGGCTAAAGGGTTTAGGGTTTCGGGTTAAACCCCACATCCTAAACCTCACCCTAAACTGCCCTAAACCCTAA
>CAJNJA010014581.1:0-12135 GCA_905231915.1 Symbiodinium necroappetens | reverse complement strand
TTTTAGGGTTCCTCATTATGGTTTCTGTTTTTAGTTTCTGAAAAAGGTATATAGGTCTTTTCGGTTAGAGGTAAACCCTAAACCCATAAGCCCAAAGCCCTGAACCCTCATGAAGAACTTTGGTTTCGCACAAAAGCCATACGGTTATGTTTGACTCAATAGTGCTAATCCTAGAGATTTAGGATAAGCACAGGAAAAATATAGGAATTCCAAGACGGACAAATAGGAGAAACATTGGCATAAAATAGAGACAGAATAGGACAGCAACAGGACTAAAATAGGCAAAAAATAGGAATAAGAAAGAGACAAAATCGGGGGAAAATAGAATAAATAAAATAGGGAAACCATAGGGAATTGTAGGGAAACCGCTAGGAAAATATCAAAAGCGCAGGCCCACAGGGTAGAAAGGAGCGCGGGAAGAGCGGGCCGGAGTTCCTATTTTTCTCCTATTCTATGCGTATTTCCGAAAAACCCAGGATTCCTACGTGTTTTCCTATTTTTTTGTCCTATTTTGGGCCAATTGCGATCTGACTAGAGTTAGCACAAGAGTCGCACAAAAGCCCTAAACCCTAAACCCTAAAACCCTAAAGCCCTAAAACCTAAAACCCTAAACCCTAAAACCCTAAAGCCCTAAAACCCTAACGCCCTAAAACCCTAAACCCTAAAACCCTAAAGCCCTAAAGCCCTAAAGCCCTAAAACCCTAAAACCCTAAGCCCTAAACCCTAAAACCGTAAACCCTAAATCCTTAAAGCCCTAAACCCTAAATCCTAAACCTAAACCCTCAAACCCCCTAAACCCTAAACAGAAGTTCAAAGTCACCCCATGAGGCCGGCACGTGCATCGTTCACCAAGCGCCTGCCTTCGGAGAGGATGGGCCTCAAGAGAATCTGGGATGTAGGGTTTTGGGTGTAGGGTTTTGGGGTGTTTAGGGTTTCGGGTTTCGGGGTGTTTAGGGGTTTTGGGTTTAGGATTTCGGCGTTCAGGCAGTTTTTGCAATTTGGGTATAGGTTTCAGGGTTTAGGGGTTTGGGGCCTGAGATGATGGGTTTAGGGTTTAGGGTTGAGGTTTGGGATTGCAACATAGGGGCACGGTTGATGATATGTATATATATATATGTATATATATATATATTCTGCATTATCCATAATAAGGAATATACCAGAATTCCCGTAGTTTAGGGTCCTTAAGGTAATGCAGGATTTTTATCATCAACAGTATGACTTTAGAGATATATGTCTTAATTAGTGGGTGGGGTACTGGGCTCTCTGGGTTTAGAGCTTAAGGGAAGTGGAGATCCAAGTTAGTGCAATGGTTTAGGGTTGCAGGATTTCTTGAGATGGTTTTGTTCAGCATGCGCCATGTTTGGGCAAGGCGCCATTGGGGATTGAAGCCGCGGCGTTGCGGTTTTGAATTCATTGCAGATCCATATACCCAAACCCCGATACTCGAAAACCTTAAACCCTTTACCATAAACCCGAGGCCCAGAGGGTCTAGACCCCAGACCCACAGGCCGAAACACGATACCCAAAACCCTATATGGGTAGTACTCTATAGATTTAGGTTCCCTTTTAAGGTCCCCAATAAGATAGTATGGCACCCTTACAAACAGGACCCGAAAGGGGCCACTAATTTTGAGAGCTACCGGTATCTTCGACCCAACCCGAAGCACCACACAAAAAAAGACAGCTCTGCCCTCTACCTAAACCCTATAAACCCCTAAAGCCCTAAACCCCTAAACACTTAAACCCCTAAACCCCTAAACCCCTAAAACCCTAAACCCCTAAACCCCTAAAACCCTAAACCCCTAAACACTTAAACCCCTCAACCCTCAAACCCCTAAACCCCTAAACACCTAAATCCCTAAACCGCCAAACCCAAAGTCGGCTGCCCGAGGTCTTTTTGGGCTTTAGGGCTTCGGGTGGATTTAGGGGTTCAGGGTTTAGGGTTTTAGGACGGTCGGTTTTGGCAATGTGCTTGCTCTCTAAGTCGGGTCTGGTCCTTATAATAAGGATCCTACTATTTAGGGTGCTATATCAGGGTTCCCTACTTTCGAAAACCCCCGTTTTGGTGCTTCAGGGCCTGACCGGGCTGACCAGAGTCATCGTACTCTACCCACTTCGCTCAGATATTTCCATGGCTCGCCTTTTGAGCGGAGCCACAATGATCCGTTCTTCCTGTTCACCGATGCGAGGAGGCAGTGCCGACTGGTCGCGGCAGGCTGAAAGTCGCATGCAAGATAAACCCACGTCGCGACCTGTTCCTTTTCAGGTCTAGGACTTGAACGCCTTCGAAGCCGCGAACGATGCGACGTATGAGATATCAGGCGGCAAGCGGTCGCCGGATCCGCATCGCGCGGGCTGATGTCAGCACTCGTCTGCATTCTGTGCGATGTGTGGGACAAATATGCACAGCACTCCTTGCCACTGCTGGGCCTGTTGGTTTTGGTTCAGGTTCAACGCCTTTCTGGAAAGTGGTCGTTTGGCGTCTTGACCCCTGCAGAGACCGTGTAAAGGCTATAAACGTCGATAGCGCCCTGAGAACCCTAAACCCTAAACGCTAAACCCTCAAGCCCAAACTCACAAAACCATCGTCGAACCCATCTAGAGCCCGAGAGAAATTTGATCGATCGCCTTTGTTTTGAGCCTTGCAGAACTCGATTCAGAACCTTATTGAAGCCTTATGGAAAGAGCCCGATGGAACCCTACAGAACTCCCAGAGGACCCAATAACCCTTAGTTAAGGAATATATATATATATACACCTTAAATCACAATATTTGAGGCCCCGAGAATTTAAGGTATACATATCCTTAATATTACGGAATATATGCCTTAAATCACAAAGTTTGAGGCTCCTAGCATTTAAGGTATATATTCCTTCATTGAGGTGTATTGGAGTTCTCTGGGCTCTTGCTGTCTTGCAGGACCCTAAACCCTGAACCCTAAATCCTAGAACTTTCAGTTCCGACGTACCAGGTGTCTTTGAAGCGTTTACATCAGTCGGAAGTCTAGGCCCGAAATTGGGATTTAGGGTTTAGGGTTTAGGGCTTGGGGTTACGAAGAGTGTGGCACCCAAAAGCCAAACAATGTCAAAGATCCTGAAACGGTAGGGATAAAGGCCTCCACTGTAGGGGTTTGCCGTTTTTGTATTCGATCCCTTGTTGTAGTCCCGGTAAGAAGTATGAAAGAACACTCTTCACATCTCTAGTCTGATCCACTGAGGCTTCTAGATCACCTTGCACTCTTGGGGGTGACTCTTCCTCATAGGGTTTAGGGCCTAGGGGTTTAGGGTTTAGGGTTGGGGGGCGGGGTTTAGGGGTTTGGGGTTTAGGGTTTCCTAACCTCAGAGCCTGAATCCCTAGAGCCCTAGACCCGAAAGCCCACACCCTAGAGCCCAAACCCTAAACCCTAAGCCCGAAACCCTAAACCCCAAACCCTAAACCCTCAATCAACCCTAGACCTTAAACCCTAAACCCTACAGCCCAAACCCTAAGCCCTAAAGCCCCAGCCCTTAGGCCTGAGCCTGGCTACATAAAGCCTTAAAGCCCTCCAAAACCCCAGCACCTTCGTTTAGGGTTTAGGGCTTTGGGGTTTGGGGTTTAGGGTTTTAGGGTTTTAGGGTCTAGGGCTTTTGAGTTTAGGGTTTGGGGTTTAGGGTTTAGGGCTGTAGAGTTAGGGTTTAGGGTTTTAGAGCTTTAGGGTTTGATAAGTGTTTCTGGGTTCGTCGGAGCTTAGGATACTCTGGGTTTAGGGTTTAGGTTTTTTTTGGTGGGTTCTATGGTATAGGATAATGACAACCTCAATTCCCGAAGATGACGCCCCAGCTTCGCGTGTTCGCAAGGGCAGCAAAAGGCCAGGGAGCTTGCACAGTCCCCCAGACCCCGAGAATCCGAGGTGTAGGGTGTAGGGTTTAGGATTTAGGGTTTAGGGCATAGGGTTTAGGGTTTAGGGTTTAGGGTTCAGGGTTTAGGGTTTAGGGGGGTTTAGGTTTGGAAGGGTAGTTCTCTAAATTACGGTCCTTTGTTTAGGTCCCCATTATAGCACGGCACCCTTGTAAAAAGGACCCTAACAGGGACCCCAATTTAGAAAACCACACCCCCGGAGCTGAAGCAACCACAGATTAACCCAAATCATCAGAGCATTGCTAAGATATAATAAAAATTAAACCCTAAACCCTAAACCCTAAACCCATAACAGCCGGTAGATCTCACAAAGGCAGTTGACGACCTCCATAAGACACACCAGAGGCGCTTATAAAATCCATTCTTCTAGGGAAGTTTTGGTTTGTACCTCCCTAAACCCGAAACCCTAAACCCTAGCCCTAAACCCTCAACCCTGAACCCTAAACTGCTTCCGCAGGATGACAACCGCGTGTGCACGGGGGCTGGGATCATCCTCAAGGAGAGTTGGCGGGGGGTTCCTGGCATTTTCGGGTTGAGCCCAGAGAATCCAATACCCCTTAATTAAGGAATGTACCTTAAATTGTAGGGGCCTTAAATATTATGGTTTAAGGTATATTCCTGAATTAAGGGGTATTGGGTTCTCTGGGAGGGTGTAACAAGAGCCTATGCTCGTGGGTAGGGCTAAGGACAAACTAGGATGTAACCGAGGCATAGGGTTTAGGACTTCGGGGTTGAGGGGCTTAGGATTTAGGGTTTAGGGTTAAACCCTAAACCCTAAACCCTAAAACCCTGAGTCCTAAACCCTAAACCGGCTTCGGATTTAAGATAGGATCCCTAGCGGTGGTGCACGGGGAGAGGACTTCAGAGATCCTCTTTAAAAGAAGAGAAGAGTGCTCGGGGAAGTTGTGGATTACAACCTCCCCTTTAGTTTAGGGTTTGGGGTTCAGGGTTTAGGGTTTAGGGTTCAGGGTTTAGGGTTCAGGGTTCAGGGGTTCAGGGTTTAGGGTTCAGGGTTTAGAGTTCAGGGTTTGGGGTTTAGGGTGACGAGCCACGACTACCCATGTATTTTGGTTGCTTCCTCGCGGGGTTTGCCGACTCGGAGAACACCCGCAGCCCATGTCAATCATAAACCCAAGCAAAACTTTTCTTCAATCTGAGGCACTCAACAAGTCCACATGTTCAAAGGGGCTTGGTCGCTGTGTAGGTCCCTGAGATGCTTTCTACTCGGCCATGGAGACACTTGAAAACATCGAGCCCTAGCTTAGGATACCAATTCCGAGCACCATCCGGTATGATTCTTATCGAAAATTTTGGCAGAGTGTGGGGCTTCATACGGTCAGGTACCAGGTGACACTTGCAGGAGCCCTATGCTAGCATCCTAGTTGAAGTCCTTTCACCGAAACTTCAGTAGTCAGTAGCAAGTGTTCTTTGCAAGTCTTTTCAGCCTTAACTTTAGCATACATGAAGAAATCCAAGAGGGTCATTGCAAAAAAAAGAGCAAGACGTTTTGCTACGGCTCCAAGGACGCACGAGGCGTATAGTTTCGTCAGAGGGCGCCTTTGAGGGACTTTGTGGGCTCCTGGCTAGAGGAAGGACTGGCAAAGCCTGCGAGGAGGGTTTGGGACATCAGGAGTCTGTTTCTAAGGGCTGAGGGGGCCTTGGGTTTAGGGGTTCAGGGTTTAGGGTTTAGGGTTTAGGGAGTTTAGGGGCTTTGGGTTTAGGGGTTCAGGGGTTTAGGGAGCTTAGGGAGTTTAAGGAGTTTAGGGGTTTAGGGGCTCAGGCTGTAGGGTTTCGGGTATCGGTCTCCGTGCTCAGGGTCCACGGTTTCAGGTTTAGGGTTAGCGCTAGAGCTTAGCAGAATCGACGCCGGGACTGGAAGTATGGTGCTTCCGCCAGGACGGGACCGGAATGGTGTGCCCAATTGATGATGACGGCCGCTTCACAGACGAGGTTCGAGTGGATGTCTGCAATACTGCTGTAAGCCCTTCTTTGCAAGAGCTAATATAGGGGCTTTAAAATAATTAGAATAGGTTTTTGGGGGTTCCTTATTATAAATATAGTATAGTGGGCCCCAAAGCCCTATTCTAACTATTGAGGCCCCTATATTACTGCCAGGCCAATGTGGGGTCGAGTTCCTTGATTCGCGTATTTACAGCAAGCCCCTCAAAGCTGCACTTACCCATGGGCCCCTAAGTAGTTCCTTGTTGGCATTACCTTATGGGATTCTAAATATGAACCACAAAAAGGAACTACTTAGGGGCCTATGGGTAGTCTAATCATTCAATCTTCTGTGTGTTCCGGAAGCTGGAAAGTTAGGCAAAGTTGAAGAGATTGGGAGGAACGGAAGATGCAAGATTCAGAGCTTGGGGAAGCAAGGTTCCGCAAGTGTGGTTTAGAGTGTAGGGTTGAGGGTGTTTTTTCGGCCACAAGTAGTTAGGAAGTCAGGCCACGTTTACTTCGTCCAGCTATTTAGCCGGATTCCCTAAACCCTAACTAAACCCTAAACCCTAAGCCCTAAACCCTGAACCCCTAACCCCCTAAACCCTAAGTCCGAGAGCTGTGGGTTGCCAGGTGCCGGACTTCAAAGGGAAACACGTCAAAGAGGCGGACAAAGACATCAAGGCCTCGTGAAGCAGCTTTAAGCTGTAAAGTTACTATAGGGGCCTAAAGAATTACCTATATATCATTTTGGGATTTTGTGTATATTACTACAGAATAACGTACCCCAAAACCCTGTTCTGATCCTTAAGGCCCCGATAATAATTGCTGTGGGGCACCCCGCAGAGGGGCCTCTGGGTTTTTTTTCGGATATGCAAGCGGGCAGTTCTCTAAAGTAGGGTCCCTTTGGGGGTCCTTTTGTATAAGGGTGCCGTACTATATTGGGGACCCAAAAAGGGACCCCAATTTAGAGAACTACCTCTATGTGGACTAGATTGCTAGAATTGGTCTTGGGCTACTCTGGTATAGTTATAATGTAGGAACCTGATTAAGCAACCATGGCCCTATAACCCCGAAAATATTAGGATTCATACAAGGAACCCTAATAAAGACCCAAGGTTTCTTAATCAGGTTCCCATATTATGCAGGCACTCGTGGGCATACCATTACTAACCATGCTCACCTTTACATTATGCAGGATTTGGGGGCCACGGAGGATCCACGGTGGTTGCCTTTAGGGATTCTTTGTGTTTTGGGGTTTAGGGGTTTAGGGTTCTTTGTGTTTGTGGCCTTAGGGCTTTTTGATTTTGAGGGTTTGATGGAATTTGAGATAGGGCCCAGAATGCGCAGTAATATCCTTGCTTGGGGGTCGCGTAGCGTGCTCATCGTAATTCTAGAAATCCCCACGACGGCAGTCTAATGTTTCAGGATTCTACACAGGGTGTGTAAACCCTAAACCCTAAACCCTAAGCCCTGTGTTTCGTGGTCCGTTTCGCTTCGGGGATCTTCGATGGCTGAATACTTGGTCATGCAACGGTTTAGGGTTTAGGGTTTAGGGACCTGGAAACCATACAACTATAGTCTCTGTACCTTTACCGCAACATACATCAAAACCGTGCTCTAATAAGCAGGCCTCTATAGTGGACCCTAAACCCTAAACCCTAACGAGCAGGCCTCTATAGTGGACCCTAAACCCTAAACCCGCAGCCTCTATAGTGGCAGTGTCACCTGGCAGGAGAAGCTCAAGAAGGAGGGGAAGCTGGTCTTCAATGGCACTGAGGCGAGGCCTTACCTGCCTGAAGCCACGCCCTAATCCCGAAAACCGAAGCCACAATGATGTATGCAGAGGAAGGGAAAGAGCCGCGCAAGCACAAGAGCAAGTTGTTTACGAATACCCTCCTCCTTCATCCCATCAAACTGATGTTCACGTGCATCGTCAGTGCTTACCACCACCGTCGCTGGCAACGTCGCCATCATCAGCATAAGCATCGTTAGTTGCATCTTTATCTCGAGCTTAGTATTCGGCGTTCTCATGATCATCTTCATTCCGGACCCTCCTCTTCCGCGTTATCCTGCTCCTTCTCTTCCTCATCATCGTCGTCGTCATCATCATCATCATCATCATTATCATTGACATCGTCAGCATCATTGGCAGCAATGGCAACGCAGCAATCGTCACCAAATTCTTCCCATAGTCATCATCAGCAGCAGCATCGACACCATCTTCATCATCAGCAGCATCATCAACAACATCGGCATCCTCAGCATCAACAGCATCACCAGCATCACAAGTATCATCAGCATCACCCTCAACATGGTCATCATCATCATCGTCGTCATTATCATCATCATCATCATCATCATAATCTTCCTCAACGTCATCTTCAGGATCAGCACCATCATCATGATCATCACCATCTTCATCATGAACATGATCAGCCTCCTCCTCCCTCCTCCTCCGGAGCCTCATGTCCATGTCATCATCATTCAAGTAGAGTGGTCACAGATGTCATAGCCGTCACTGTAGGACTCCCCCTGTGAGCTCAAGGCGGGCTTGAGCCCGCAATCCTAAACCCACGGCACCCTTCTCAAGAGGATCCTACCAGGGACCCAATTTCAGAGGGTTTAGGGTTTAGAGTTTAGGGTTTGGACCCAAGTTCAGAGAACTGCCCGAAAGGTGCACAACTATCCACACTGTTGGCGGTCTGACACGCCTCTCATCTACAGAGCCCGGGCCCCACGTGCAGAGTCGTCAGCGTTTTCCCTGTTTGGAGCTGCAAACATACCAGGCCAGGACCACACCAAACCCCTGAACCGAAACCCCACCCCACCCATAAACTATACACATCTATAGGCCTAAAACCCTAAACCCTAAACATCTATAAACCTAAGACCCTAAACCCTAAACGCTAAACCCTAAACATCTATACACCTAAAACCTACCCTGAAGTCGAAAGCCGAAACCGGAGGGAAGTTCGAGAAGGACTTCTTTGACTCCTCCTCCTCCCCCCTCTCCCGGACGGTATGTTGTAAGTAGCGAGGAAAGGGACGAAAACGTTAAGGATGTAAGGCTCTAGTATAGGGGCCTAAATAATTGGTTTCTAGGGGCTGCTTATTATGATGATAGTAGAATGTCCCTATTCTCATGATTAGGGCCCCTATATTGGGGCATCTAGGGCTTGGGGCCTCGATCCTCGAATCGAAGCATCGTGACGCTAGGGTCGATACTGTAGGCCCACGCTTCGGCATGTTAGGGGAAGTGCAATGTCGGGTCGGTTTTGGTGCAGCGGTTGGGTTTGGAATGTGGGAATTTCGAGGCAATGGGGTACATACAGAAGGAGCTAACCATAAACCCCAATGTCTAGAGTTTAGATTGGCTTCCTGAGGTCTGCACAGCTGTTCGCCTTGGGATGTAAACGCCTATGTACCTAAGCCTAACCTCCCTAAACCCTAGACCCCAAACCCTAAACCCCTAAACCCCTAAACCCCAAACCCTAAACCCTAAACCCTAACCCCCCCCACCCCCCCTCACGCCCCCTTAGCCCCTAAACCGTAATTCCAGGTTGGGGTTCGGCTAGAAGGGCTTCGGGTTTAGGGGTTTCGGGTTTCCCAGAGAACCCAATACCCCTTAATTGAGGAATATACCTTAAATCACAGTAATAAGGCCCCTATAATTTTAAGGTATATTCCTGAATTAAGGGGTATTGGGCTCTCTGGGAAGCACGTGGGATTTTGGCGTAGAGCAAAGTCCATGAAAGCCTCAAGAGACCCACAAAGCGAAGGATCCCTAACCTAAACACCTGTAGTCTCCATTGTAGCTCCTTCTTTGGTTAACCAGTTTTATGGTTGGCATCCTCGCCTAAACCCCTGAAGTCCTAACCTCCCGCATCCTCCAAACCCAAATCTGTAGAGAAAGCCACAAGCCACATGAATGCGCAGAATGCCGCATGCGCAGACAAAGGAAGAAGCAAAGGGTTTGGACCCGATGGTTTCGGAATTCGGCGACTTCGGATTTCTAAATACTCGGGGCATGACAGGGTCCGAACCTGACTTAGTCCGCAGCCGTGCAGGTCACAGCATACCCATCCAAATCAACCAAGAGTCTCAGAGGCTCTCAACCTCAAGCCCTAAACCCTAAACTGGGGAATTGCAAGCATCGGGCGTTTACCCTTTTGCTGGGTGTCACAGCGAAACCTAATCAATCGGAGGGGCAGGAATCCCACAAGATGCAACGCCCCAAACGCAAACCCTAAACCCTAGACCCTAAACCCCAACCCCCAAACCCTAAACCCTAAACATCAGCCCGAAGTAGCTCTTATATAAGGGCCCCCCAACTGAGGCCTTTGGGTGCTACTTGTATAGAGGTCTTGGGTTTAGGGTATAGGCGTTTAGGGTTTGGGGTTTAGGGTTTATAGGTGTTTAGGGTTTAGGGTTTACGTGTTTGGGGCTGTTTAGGGTTTGGGGTTTAGGTGTTTAGGGTTTAGGGTTTAGGTGTTTACAAGCAAAGTAAACTGCCATAGAACCCTTGCAAGACCCCTTTTTCCTCCAGCCGCCAAGGAGCCTTATAAACCCACCTAGAAGCCTTATCCTCGCAAACCACAAAACCCATACAAACACACCCCTTCAAAACGCTATCTTATCCTGAAAACAAGACGCCCATACTTCATCCCCACCTCAGTCACCTCGGGGAACATTCCTTAAATCCCATAAACCCCAAACCCTAAACCCCTCAACCTAAGCCCAAACCCTAAAGTCTAAACCCCATACCCTAAACCCTAACCCCCACCCCCCCCCCCACCTCAAACCCCCCAAATCCACCCCAAATGCATCCGAAGCTCGACGAGAATCGCTAAGCCCGAGTTGCCACACCCCTAAACCCTAAACCCTAAAATAAAAACCCTAAACCCTTAAGCCCTGAAAGGAGCAGTGAGGCTTTGGGGTTGGGGTTCAGTGTGTGTCTAGGAATATGCAGAATAATAGGGCTGGCCTTTTGTTCATCAGCTCTCTGCATATGTAGTTTCGCCTTCATCATCTAGGGACGGGTCTCAACTACACCCGAAGCTTTATGCTCTCAACCCTCAATCTTCAATCCCCTAAATTCTACCTTGAGTGCCGTGCCGTCACGCCCTCAACTGGTGTTCCTTCGTGCTGAACTGAAGGTCAGGCTAGCATTGGTCAGGAATCTCAACATCAACCGGAACAGCACCAGGAATGATCATGATGAACATGCCATAGACAGCACCACCACAATATCGATATACAGACTGACATGAATCATTTCTTCAGGTAAATTCCTGGCTCTATACTGTACTTTATGCTTCATGCTGTAGATCAGAAGAGATGGCTTGGGCTTAAGGTATACGTGAAAGTGCTCGAACTAGACCCTGAGCCCTCAAGTTCAATAGTAGAAAAGAGCATAATTCTGATACTCATACGGTTGATGATACAAATCCTGCATTACCGATAAGAAGGAATATACCATAATTCCCATAGTTTCCGGTCCTTAAGGTAATGCAGGATTTATATCATCAACAGTAGTACACAATCGGGCTGTGGCAAAGTGGAACTACCGGCCGAGGACACTTTGTACCTTTGCGAACGAATGCTTCAATGCCTGTGGTATCGACCCAACGGACAGCATGATCTACTGCGAGGCAGCGCAACGCGAGCAAGGAAAGACCACAGAGCAAGAAGCGCGAATCCGAAATGCTACACTGCTGCTGCACCTTAAGCCCTGCAGGTGAAACCCTCACCACTACAACCCTCAGAAAACTCTTGAAAAGGCTAATCTAAATGCCAGAACCCCCCTGCTCTTGGCGCCAAAACCATGAGAAGCAGGGGATGTGTCTTGGGTTGAGGGTTTAGGGATTACGTTTAGGGTTTAGGGGTTCAGGGTTTAGGGGTTTGGGGTTTTTAGGGTTTTAGGGTTCGAGGGTTTTTAGGGTTTTAGGGTTTAGGGTTCTAGCGTTTAGGGTTTAGGGGTTAGGGNNGGGTTAAGGGGTTTAGGGTTTATAGACCCATTCTCAAATTCCTAGCAGCGTTAGTCGTCATAAGCAAAAGTGCACCAGAGTGAGGTAGAGTAAGGGCAGACTTCGAGAGCGCAGCTTCGAGTGGCTGCTCCGGAAACAATGCCTAAACCCCAACTTCTTACTATATGCCCAAAGCTTTGAAGATTAAAAGCCGCTCTAAACTCTGCATCTAAGACCCTGATGCTCTAAACTTTTGGTTTTTGCTGACATTTGAGGGTTCAGGATTTGGGGCTCCGGCTGCATGGTTCGGGGTTGAGGGTTTAGGGT
>CAJNJA010014580.1:0-12136 GCA_905231915.1 Symbiodinium necroappetens | reverse complement strand
GGGTTACCATATATATATATATATGAATTTTTTCACCCAGAAGCTGGAAGGTCTCAAGTTGGCAGCACAAAGTGTGCTCCCAAAAGAGGGCCGTAGTAGGCCAAACGATACTGCACAGCCCTCAGACTCACCCGTAGGTGCCTCTCCCTTGGGAGGTGAAGGCCTTCATCCACATACACCCGAGCAGTTGTTTGGTCACGCCAGCGGCCTTGTACGACCGTGCGGCCCAAACCGTGGCGTTGGTAAAAGTAGGTGGCTCCTCCCCGGCGGAGGCAGTAGGGAAATCTTTTCACTCGGGTTTGCCCGGTCACTCGGGCTTACCCGGCTCGGGCTTGCCAGGTCACTCGGGCTTACCCGGTTCCAAAGAAACTGCAGAACTTGAACCAAGAAGGGTTCGTGCAAGGAAAGGGATTGTTGCAGACCCTTCGAGGTTTTCGATTTGATAATTGCGATGACCACTGTTCCTTGGTCAGGAAAAAGACGCACGTGAGAAAAACGGAGCGTCACGAGCTCCATTGTCCGTAAGAAGAAAGCGAAGCCGAGGAGAACGAGGAGGGCCAGGTCAAACCTGTTGACCGTGCTGCCGCTGCAGCCAAAGCCTTGGCCCCCAACCAGGACAAGGGCGTGGTGCGGCATGGCAGGTGATCTCGTTGCCAGTTCCTCAAGTAAAGTTGAGAGGTCTGGAGGTGCAGACGGCACCTTGGGTAGAAACGCTTGAGCCCGCTGAGGACCCATCCCGCAAAAGAAACACTGTCACCTTCCTGAAACAAATGGTTGATGGACTCAGCTAGGACGTCATCCAGCTGAAGCATAGTACGCGGTAACCTGCCCCGTGAGGCACGCATATATTCAAAGAAAGCCGCCACAGCTTTTTCGTAAGAACGGCGCGTCCGATCAGTGATCTCCAGGAAGCGAAGGTGATCACGCCGGTTCAAATTTCCTCTAAACACCATGGGAGAAGTTCCACTTGCTGATGGTCCAGAGCGTCATGGGGATGATGCCGGATGCCAAACTTACTGCTGTGACGCGGCGGCAGACTCTGTTGAGTCTCTTTGACGACGAGCGGCCCTTGGCCAAAACATAGAAGGTGACAGGAGAATCTACAACGCAGAAAAAGCGCCGGCCGTGTTCCTTTGGATCTCGGGCGCGGCGACGAAGTTCCGTGAGGAAGACGGTGAGCTCGAGGATGTTGATGTGTTGGGGCTCTTTCCTGCGGTATGCCCGGTATGACAAAATGTCACGCCAGAGCCAGCGAAAGGTCGGGTAGGGACCAGGGCGATGGCCAACCACATCAGTCCCCGGGTTGGTACGCGTGGCGGAGAAGCCACCGAAGATGCTGGGCCTCCTCCTGGGTGTTCATCGTCTCCAAGAGCTTAATGGTCTGAGAGACGGTCCAGTCAACGGCCAGGTCGTCTTGAAGCCCACGCGTAGCCCCCTTGAGCTGGTGGTGCTTCAAACCTTCCAGAGACATAGCCTTGACTCCGAAGGGTTCCGTGTACCTGGCCGAGAGCTCATCATGGACCCCTTCTATGAAGGCCAGACAAAAGGACCAGGGATACTCATCCTGGTTCTCAATGTCACAGCTCGGGCTCTGCTTTGGCACCTCTGGGTGGCCTTCACATTCTGGCTGTGGAGGACCGCGTGCCAAGAACTTGAGTTGCGCGCAGCGGTCAGCTTCCCTGTCTCCGCCGTGGCAGCAGTGGGAGAAAGTGAACCACTGCCACTCACCTCCGTAGAGGGGTCTCGCTTCTAGTAGGCTCTAAACGGAAGGAGTCATTGGGCTGCTCCAAAGAGGCGAAGTGACCCCTCTGCCTCTCTCTTCGCCATCGCATTGGCTTGCCCGAGGGCCACAGCCTCGTGCTAAGAGACGTTCGGGTAGCCTGCCGGGAAGTCGGAGTCCCTGAGCCGACGCAGACCATTAACCCAACGATCTCGCTCGTCCCAAAACCCTTGGCCGCGAAAAAGTCCATCTTTCCGGGGCCCAGTGGGTCCACATAAGGCTGCCCTCGGACTCGTCGTCCTCGAGCCTTTGCTTCCCCGCCTCGGTCTTGAAGTCCCAATCACAGCCGGGGCTGTCATAGTCGAGGGGTGTGTCAATCCCTCAAAGAAGCCTTTTCCCGAGAACCTGTATTGGCACATGCATGCCACCATCTGCGGCTGCACTCCAACCCGTGGTCTCTTGCGCACTTCAGTGAGCACATCCTCCTCCCGTATTTGCGAGGACACGGGCAGAGGCGCCAGCCCACACGTGCTGGTTTGCTTGTAGGGCTCGGGACTTGTCCTTAAAGACCGTCGCCACCGAGGCTCCACCTCCACTCGGAGAGGCATCCGTGCAACTGATAGTCGGGGATATGGAGGAGGTGAGGTCGGTCTCCGCGAGTGGCAAGAGGGCCGCGAAGCATAGCACTTCATCAAGCACCGACACCCGCAAGATGATTTCTGCCCCATCACGGCCCCAATCCATGACCCCGTAAACTTCTTGCAGCACGGAGTACAGCGGCGGAAAGCAGCTCCGAAAGCGGCCTTTCCCGTCCAGCTGAACTCGTTGACGATCTCCTCAGAGAGGAGCCCAGGCTGAGCTCGAGGAGCTCGACCGTCTTCTCGTACGCGTGCCGGACGACATTCTCCCTTCCAAGAAGTACTCCTCCTTGGAGGGTTCCTGCCAAACCACCACTGAGCTGTTTGCCCCAGCTCCTTGGCAAACCCAGCATGTCACATGCCGAGATGAGTCTGACATGGTTCTCAGACGGTCGTCCCTGCTGCTCCTCAGCAATCTCCTTGCTAAGGTAGCGAATCTCATCGAAGTTGTCGAGATATAAAATGGTGTGGTTGGTGCCCCTCAGTGGAGAGTCCTTCCTAACATCCCCGTGGGGAGGAATCCTTGCGATCTCGTATGAGATGTACGTCCACCCATTGGGACCACGCGGAGGGCAGGCCTGACCATGGTCCTTGCTGAGAGGCCCAGTGCATCACCCCTCACCTTTTGGCAAAACTGAAGTGCTGCGCCCAGGAGAGACGCAACCTGAAAGGTTGAAGGCGCTTTCCAGGTCCTCCGAGTCCAGCACCAAATAGCTGTCCTTCTCGGCCATGACCCCGGTCATCTGCCCAATGTAAAGCAGAGTGTCCTGCGCTCCCGGCAGCAACCGCATCGCGTCATTCATCGGGCAGAGGATAGAAATGAATCTCTGGGCCTCGACTGTCCTCCCCTGGACCTCCTTCATCTTTTGACTGCTCCGGCACCATTGGTGATCAAGCCTTTCTTGTCCAAAGGAACATCCTCATCTGCCACCGCAACAAACATGCCTCGGTCGTAACCGGCTGTCACAATCAGTAGAGGAAGTTAAGGGCGCAAAGGGCTGCGCGAACCCACTCGACATTGTCTTCCGTAATGGCCACCTGCCCTGTCTGCACCAGCGGTGGGTGGATGGGCAAAAGGTCTCTGGATCGCTGGTGTCGGTCCCCGGAAGAGAAGGAGAGCTCGGCGCTCGGGGCAGCTTCTCTGGGTTGCTGTACTCCCTTACAAAGGTGCCGAGGGCCGACTTAAGGTTAATCATCACGTCCACGAAAAACTTTCCCAGCGACTTCACCTTATGTCTCCTTGACATTCCCTTTTGGAGGGATTCCAGTCCTTCATGGAGAGGTCGGCGTTCCCCGTGGGGAGACCTTCGTCATCACTGGTTCCTAGCTCCCCAATCTCGAAATTGAGGAAGCCTTCGCGGAGCATATCGGATAAGTCGCCCCCATGGGGGGTACCGGGCTCTTGGGCCGAACCTGTATCTGGAGCTTCCTCGTCGGTCGGCGGGTCAAAGTCCTTTAGCCTCTGCGCCAGGGTATCCGCCGCCAGGATGCCCTGCAGCGATCTGGTCGAGAGCGGCCGCCAGCGTCGTCATCTCCCTGAGAGTTTTGACCTGCAGCTGCTTTGGGCCGAGCACGGTCAGGACCCAATTCATCGCGACCGGTGGAGTCCGATTCCCCGGACATCTGCTCAGGATCGGCCCCCCCCTCCTTCCGTCTGCCCGGGCATTTCAGGGCGTACTCCTGAAGCTGCAGCTGCAGACTGGTTCCATTCCCGGAGGAGGGGCCGTCCCGAAAAACCGACTCGTTGTCGGATGATCCACTGGACACTTCCAGCGCCTTGCCATAGTCCACCTTTGACCCCGAAGCAAAGCTAGGGGTCCCCTGTCTGTTGCGCTTTTGCGCTTCTGCTTCTTCTTTTTCTTCTTTCTCTTCTTCTTTGTCTCGCTCGAGGAGGGGTTTGATGAGGACCTTCCCGATGTGCCAGTGGGGGACCGGTCCTTGGGATCGCGGGCCACTTCCTGACCGAACCATCGTCCTCCGCTGGAGTCCGGAGCTGACTTGGCACGGCCGTGGCCGGAGTCATCACGCGCTTTCCTTCTCTTTTTCTTCTTCTTGTTCTTACTCGGGTCAATCAAGTCCTCCCCCTTTTGGGGGGTCCAACATCTCCACCATGGTGGTCAACTGCTTCCCGTTTCTTGCGCGCTTTCTTTGGCGTGCCGAGCTCCTTCTCCAGCTCGGACAGGTTCTTCAAGGCTGGGTCCTCGGCTTCTGCCGCTGAGAGACCCGCCTCATCGAAAACTAGGCCTTGGCCTGCGTCGGGGTGTGCCTCGTTCTGGCCCGTAGGCCTCTCTCCACTCATCCTGGTCACCTCCTCGTCCACGTACTTCTTGCATGGGCTCTTCTTGACCCATTCTATACGATGCTCGGCAAGATGTCCTAGGGGCACATTCCTGAACTTATCCGTGTGGAAGTCCAGGTTCCTGCCTCGGCGTCCTTGCCGACAGGATCTCTCTCCACTCTTGCAGAAGTGTACCTCAAACTCCCAGTTTGCGTCCTTTCCAGGCCCCGAGTTGAGCCACCAAAGAAGGTGGTCATCCGAAACGGACAGGAACGTCATCTCAGCCCATTGCCCCTTGGCTGTCCTGCGCTCGATCTTGTCCAGTCTGCCCAACACCGTACCTTGCTAGGTGTGGGAGACAACATAGGCGAGGAACTCGAGGTAGTCGCCCACCTCGATGGAATAGGAGTTCCAAGCCTCAGGGTCCGTGGCAGCTGTGATCCACGGCCCTGGCATGGCTCAAGCTGGAAAGCTTGAGCCAAACTCTCCTCTATCGGAAAAGGCGCTGAGAAAGACGCGTGTCACTCCTTTGCAAGCAACGTCGCTCACTAAGGGTAATATATATATATATACACATGTACACATATATATATATTTGCATGCAGCCATACATGGATACATATAAGACGGCGAGAGAAAGACATGTCCGTAGACGACAGAAAACCGGTAGATACATGGACAGACCCTCCCACATCCGAAAAAAGATTGAGGCCACCCATATTGCAGGGAGGGACTCTGGGACAGGAACCTTTTTCTAGTAGGGTGCTGTCTTGTACCCTCATGTTCAAAAAAGAGGGTAGGCTGAACGCTCAATCAAACCTTACACTGCAGGGTACTTTCTGCTGTGTCAATCTGCAGTGTAGTGATACTTACAAGTGAATCAGGACTCTACACAACCACTGCAGTCCACAAGAGTGCAGAATGGACCCCAAGCTCTTCAATAAGCAGGAAGAAGCCAGAAAAGCCAGCCAGACCTCCAAAGCGCAACTGGCGAGACTCTTTCCTGGCTCTGCTCTTAAAAATCTACAACCCCTCCACTGTGCGTCTGGAAAATCGAAGTTTGCTTCTAGCGGCGGTGAACCCCCGCCCTAAACGGTCCGATGCTCGGATTTGCGAGCTGGATCAGTGGATGGAAGACAATGGAGACAGATGGACCGGTAGATCGTTACGTAGACAGGCGCATCGCCATGTAACCAAAGGATTGCAACTGATCTATTGTGAGGGTTTTTGTGTATGTTGCTGCATATGGGTATATACTATTGTATTCCAATCCTATTATATCATACTCGGCTTAATATCTACATCAACTGCATTGTAGCATGCTGTACTATGGAAATACCGAATATCCTTTTGTACTATACTGTTCATGTTACATTATCTCATCTTGATGTGCCTTATGCCATATTCTACTAAGATTATGCTATGATGTACTATTTATTATGCACTGTTCTATCTTATATCATATTATGTACTGATTATGTTATGATAATTTTCGTAAAAATGATAAACATCATCGTCTGATGTTCGAACATATTAAGCACAATGTACCATCGTCTGCTAAATCGTGTCGTGCCGTATACAACACAATTATAACAATTGCAACTCAATGCCTCAACACAACGCAATACCATACAATACAATGCAATGCAACGCAATGCAAAACTATACAGTACAACAGTATACAAGACAATACTGAATAGACTACTGTACCATGCAACACTATGTTCGGTTCTTTCGCGTTTTAGTCCATTATATTCTGGTCTACACTTCTTTGCTCCTTGTGTTCGCCTCTATTCTACTATGTTAAATGTTGGAATGCATTATACTGCATGATGTGGTACTGCATGCTATTATGCGACCTGATGCGATAGCAGGTGGTATTGCACGATCATACAGATACTATACGGCCATACACTGCTATACAGTATTATATGAGAGTACGGGATCATATGAATATAGATGATATGATATGATATGACATGACATGATATGACATTACCTTAGATGTTAAACTGTACCCTAACATGTTGCAAAGAGTACTGTATCATGCGATATTATCTTGAATTACCTTGCACAATCTGGTAACATTTTGTACTATCGTCTCTTCTATTTTCTCGTATTGCAATATGTCGTGTCATCTTGAAAAATGTTGTAACATCTTGCAATATCTTGTATGACAATGTAAGATTACATGTATGTGTATATGATGAGACATATACAGATATGCGCACTAGTGTGAAGCTGGCAGAAAGCAGTTGCAGACTGAAAATGCGATTTCCTCAAAGCAGCTCTGTTGCATGATACAGCAAATGCCTCGCAAAAGAGGTGGAGTTGATGGTTTGCAGGTTGGCGACCTCAAAGGTTTGCCAAAGGAGGCACTCAGTGCGTGGGCGTATATGTATCAGCAGATTGAGCTGCATTTCCAGTGGCCTGAAGCGATTTGCTGTGTTGGTTTTGCAATGCTTCCAAAGACCCAGGAAGCGGAACGGCCGATTGGATTGACTTCCTTGTGGTACCGACTGTTGGTCAAAGCTCGTCTTCACTTGTTGGATGAGTGGCTGCATGTCATGAACCAAAAGATGCCGTATGACTACGCTGTCAAGAAGCGTTCAGTCCTGCAATCGAACATGAGCAGACTTTTGAAGGCCGAAAAGCTTGTTGCTGGACCGCTTTTTCAATTATCCCTGCTCGTTGATCTGCAAAACTGCTTCGACCGAGTGGATTATCATGTGCTTTTGCAAAAAGCCTTGAAGCACAAGTATCCGCCGGCATTGCTTGCGTTGGCCTTGCCTGTGCATACTGGACCCCGGCTCATTTTGGCCGATGATATGGTATCTGAGGTGATCTTCGGCCGGCGACCCTGCAAAGGAAGAACTGCGGCACCAAGGAACCAGAAACCCACCTGCATCCTCCTGAACAATATGGCAAATCTTGCTCCGCTTTGTGACGAACCAGCGCAGATCAGAAACTAGGAGGTGGTTTTGGCAATGACGACCTTCCTCCGATGACACAGAAGAGTCAGAAGACGACACGGCATCACCGGAGCCTGGTGCCTCCAAAGCAGCGGAAACAGCCTCCGGCGTAGGTGATGCAGGGGCTTCAAGCTGGGCAGCCGCACGCCGCACGAGCTGACCGGGCCAGCGAATGGTGATGACGGCCTCGGCGCCCGCGAGTCCACGAGCTCCCCCTCCGATTCGGCCTGCTTCTTGAAGTGGATCCTGAAGCTGGGAATAAACCTCTGCACTGAACCACGGTACATCACGGAGGCCCGGCTCAACAAGGGGCCCCAATCGGTTGAGCAACTCAGCCACATCGCCAGCAGAGGGCCTAACCCTTTCAAGCATGGCCCAGGTAAGTGCGCTGCTATTCCAATGCTGACGTACAGGAGAAGGCATGGCCTTCCTAACCATGTCGAAGAAGATGGCAAGGCAAGCCAACTGAACCCGGCCCATCAACTAGTACGTTTCAGCCATGGGAAAGCGAGCTCGCATGGATGACAAAGCCCCGCCGCCAGAGACTTGAGCCCCATGGAATCTCTTGTCAATGGCCGATGGCCTGCGCTTGCTGGGGATCCAAATTTGCCAAAGTAGCCATGAAGCGGCACAGCGAGTTGAGAGTAAATGTCTCCGCGTCGGGTCCTTCACCCAGCTGCACCAAGACGCATCGAAAGGCCTCCGTAAAGGCCCGGAAGCCCATGGGCTGGCAAAGCACAGATCCCAGGGCCCAGCAGTCAGCAACATCTCGCTTGAGCCTCGGAATCAGAAAAGGCTGAACGCCCACAGCCACACGGCCACACGAGGAGCCAGGTCAGAATATAGATCCTCGAAGCCACGAGCCCAGTCAGGAGAAGGTTCCGCTCCAGGGATGCCCTCACAAAGCCCGTCAAGAAACGGAATGGTCCAAGAATAGGGGGTCCTCACGCCCTGCACACGTCGCTTGCCTTGCGTGCAATGAGCATGCATGAAGAAGCACCCCATCATGGTGGGGAAAGTAAGATCTCTGAAGGTGCCGCCAGCGAGTGCAAGAAAACCCGGCCATAAAGATGGATTGGAGCAACACGCGTCCAGGTCCCGCCGCCCTACGTAGCGACAAAAGTAAGCCGACGACTAAAGCCGGCTCCACCACGCGCGCCTGCACAACTGGCTCACCCCTGGCCTTACCCATGACGTACTCCTTGGTGTCGGCCAACGGTATGTCCAAGCCCAGCCTGTCCCCAAAAACTGCAAATGGTGCCAAACCGAGCGCGCAGCCGTGGGCCCACCTGCAACATGTTCAATGAAGTAAAAGAAAGAAACTGCATCTGGCCGGAGGAAAAGAGCCAGGGGCGCCGCGAAGAGTGCCAAGACTCCCACCTCGACCGAGCGCGGCAGGGTGCTCTCAGCTGATCGTCGGTAAACTTCTCAAGCTTGGAAAGAACCCATTTGCGAGGGCACTCGGCAGGAGAATTCGGGAGAGCGCCAGCTCGCTTGAGTTCCTGAAAGCGCAGGTTGTACTCGCCAGACCTATCCCAGAGATCCAGCAGCTGGTCCCGAGCTCTCGACTCCGATGGGTTGAGTGCCCATATGGAAGAAGAGCCATAATCAGAGACAAGCACGCCCTCGAGGCCCGTTATACTATCAGCAATCGCAGCCTTCCGACGCTCAAGACTCGGTTCAGGCCTGGGAACAACCACCGCGACGGATGGCATGGCCTTCGGTGCAGCCCGACAAAGCGCCTCACAATTCCCCAGGCCACGACGAAGCTATCAGATGCCTCCGAGCATTGCTGAAGTGGCTGCTTCGCGTGCCTCATCTTCAGAAGTAAACAAGTAGGCCAAGTCAGCTCCACGCCCGTATCTGTCAAAGCCTTCCAAAGACCCTCAGAAATAAGACGAGCCCATTGCTCAACCATGACTATAGGGCGGGCACTCGCTGATTGGTCCTCACAGAGAGACCCAGCCAGCCGAAGACTGATGAAGCTGCCACAGAGGACAGCTTAAGCCAAAGGCTTCGAAAAAAGATGCATGCTGTGCCTCAAGAATAGAACCTTCTAGACCCAAACCAACCAGGCCATGCTACAGAAGGGAAGCAATCAGTGTTGGTCTCGCACAAGCAGGTGCAGAGAGAGTTACAAAAGCAAATTGTGCATTACCCTACAGTGGTTTTCCCTGTAGTGCACTACTCCATCAAACATCTGGGGGTGCAGTCAGCGCTTGGCAAGGCCCGTCGGGTTGGAGTTGCAGCTGCCAGACTGCACAAGGGACTTGGGCGAGCCTCCAGGTTGGCCACGCTTCCTAAAAGGACCCGATTGCAGCTTTGTACTGGCAATATCCACCCCACTGCCATGTGGCGTTCTCAAGCCTTGGGAGTTGCCACCTCCGCATTGCAGCAATATCGAGTGCAGGTTGCCAAACGTGCGGGTTTTCGAAAACCCTTGGGGTGCTTGATGGTCGCCTATCGTCTTTTCATGGATGAGCCTGCTCCATGCTGACAAGATTATGAACTCCAGCAAACATGGGGTGTATGGCAGAGGTCCCTTGACAGCCACGTTATGTGTTCTCAAAGACCTTGGTTGGAGTGTTCGTGCCCTTGATGATTGGCGTGATCCGCATGATGTCGGACGGGATGGTGACTGTGCCAGGTTGCTGCAAGTTGTGCGAATGCAACTAGAGCACCGTATGTGGGTTCAAGCATCGCGCCATCAAGGTGGTAGTGGTCTTGCTGATGGAGTTGATCTCACTGTTCCTCGCAAGCAACTGAAGCGCCTTCTGAAGCAGGGTGACCGTAAGCAATATAATGCTTTGTTGCATGTTTTTCAAGGCACTTTGGGCACAGCTGACAATGGAATTGGGGAAGTGTGTTCTGGCTGTGGTTGTGCTTTGCCTACTCTGATGCACAAGTTATGGCAGCGTCCCTATGTCATGCAAAGGGTCGGTGATGTGCCATAAGAGTGGAAGCCGCTCATTATGCAACCGGAGCAACAGTGCCTTTGGCTTAGAGCCTTGATGCCGAGTCGCCTTACCAAGCTGCCGGATTCGTTTTGCCTTGCTTGGGACGGTCCGAAAGCTAGTGCAGTGGAGCGCACTGGCCTGTTTACTATGCAGTTGCTTGACATGAGTGGCCTCAAGTTTGGCACTGATGGCAGTGGAGGTTCTGGTACCAGTGATAGGCGTACTCGTATGTGTTCTTGGGCTTTTGCCGTTGTCGGTGCAGAAGCCCCACATCAAGTTCTGGGTACGTTGGGCGGCCCGTTGCCTGGACGCCAGCACACGGTTCCTGTGGCTGAGGCTTTTCCTATTCGTCAGCTGTTGATGTTCACCACTGGCCGTGTGCAGTTTGTGACGGATAGCAGATTTCGCAAGCTGCGCAACATGACCGAGTTTCAAATTCAGTGCCTTGCTGGTTCTCATGTCTGGGCCGACATTCAGCGGCTTGCCCGGGATGTGCATATCCACTGGATGCCCTCGCAGGGTAAGTCTAGTACTGCCGCTACGGCGCCTGGATGTTGGCTCTTAATGCTGCTGCTGACCAGGAGGCTGGCAGGCAAGCTAGCAAACGCAACAGTGGAGCTCTGCTGCAGTGTAGGCGCCACATTGTCTCCTTTCTTGATAACAGGGCTGGGCTGTGCAAGTTCAGCAAGCTTTGAGTGCTCGGTATGTGCTTTGGCATGATCTGCTGAAATCTGCTCAGCCCCGCCCCAAGCTTGGGTGCAAACCGCCTTCGCGTGTCCGTCTGGTGCAACATGCGAGGGACTTTTTAGCGCATTCTTTTCATGTGAAGGGCTCGGGGCTGCCTGTACAGGCCCATTGTGGGTGTGGGTTGGCTCTCAAAGCCAGCTGGTCCCGACCTAAGATTGAGGCTTGTTTGGCCTTACCGTGCACAGTGCGTGTTAGCTTCATTGACTTAGGTGTTCATCCGTCTCATGATGTCACGGTGCATGGGAACACTCTTCGTTGCTCCCGATGTAGAGCGGCGCAGTCTGTCTCCTCTTTTGTTCAGCGGAGGGGTCGGCTGGGCCGGGAGTGTCGTTGATTCTGTGGTTCAGTAGTCCAGTCTATCGGCTTTGCCATGTTTCGTGCTATCAAAAAAGATATGCGCACATGTTTGCACGGACGTCTGTCGATAATGTGTTTGCATGCATGCCTCCGTATAAGCACATACATACATACATACATACATACATAAATACATACATATATCTATATATATATATACAGATAGATAGATAGATAGATTGATAGATGGATGGATGGATGGATGGATGGATGGATGCATGAATGGGTTGGATAGAATAGGATAGGATAGGATAGGATAGATAGATACACATGGTTGCATGTGCGTACGTATTTATGAAATGGCTTCGCAATTTGCACATTGCTTCATTGTAGCCATCTCTGCGCGTTTGTGCATTGTACGCATGGTGTGAGGCACACGCGTCTGTGGCATATTCCGCTTTTTTATGGGCAGCTAAACAGATAAACGAAAGGAACGTACATATTTGTGTAGAGAGAGAGAGAGAGAG
>CAJNJA010014579.1:0-12137 GCA_905231915.1 Symbiodinium necroappetens | reverse complement strand
CGGACAAAGGGCCTCCACAGTATGAACTGTAATTGTGTCCGAGTTGAACTTGCCAATTACAGGTGGGGACTTGATACTGCAGTGGCAATGCGAGGGTGGTTTTTCATCATCGCTTGCATGGTCTTCGTTTCTCACTGCATGTGATTGTCAGAAAGAAATAGAACGCATGTGCCCTATTCATCACAATTTTAATATCTTTTGATATTCGCTTTGGGCAAATACTTTGGCCCAAGATTATGTCGTCAATGAGGATGGGGATAAGGATGATGATGATGATGATGATGAGCTGATGATGGTGAATATTTCGGTGCCAAGACAACAATCGCATGGCATCAACCAGCCATGAACAAATCTTCAATCATACAATAAAAACAATTTTCCACAAGAATCAGATACGAACGAACACTCGGCGTTTTTCGACATAGACCCTTCAAAAAACATGGCAAAGGTCCATATAATCGGGTTACAAAAGCGAAGCAACCGAAGCAACATCCAGTTGATGAAATTTTTTTGAGACTGCAGGTCGAGCTTTCGTTGAAGTAAGTCAAGGGAGTGATTCGAGCAATGAATTCGTTTCGGCGGCTGTTGGCATCATTGGCATCGGCAGTGCGATACAAAAGGCTCAAATGCCCACCAACGAGTACCTAAAGCATCTTTCTATTAGCAGCTGCCACTAGAGTCTTCGTTTCATTTGCTGTGGCTGTGGAAGATCTTGTCTGCAGCCCTTTTCGCAAGAGGGCATTTCCTAAGGCAGAGGTTTTCCTACGTCAGACGTTCCCTGCAGAAACTATGTCCCTGTCAATGATTTTTCCTTTCTGGAGGCACTCTGAACAAAGTGCCTTCCCGCTTGTGCTGTTTCCCGTATCAGCCTGGTTCCTTCCAAAGGGAGTTTCCCGCGAAGGCCTCCACCCATTTGTTTCGTCCTCGTGGCCATCCTGGCACAGCTCAGTTGGTCATTGGTCATGGACAGCATCCACTCTACAGAACGGGAAAGTTGGCCGCTACTCCCAAAGGTTGCCGAGCCGCGCGTCCGGAGAAAACAGTACGCCCGCGACTTGCAGCCTGCAGCCCACATCAACAGCCGAAACTTGGGCCAGCCAAGAACATCTATGCCGTCCGCGTGAGGGAATGTCCGATTCGCCTGTTACGGGTTGTATCTGTTCCTAAGTGGGGTTACTTTTGCCTATGCCTTTGCTTGGAGGGCTGGAGGCATAGACCTCCCTCGGCTAGCCACGCAGCCTTGCAGATCCAACGCAGTATAAAGCAGGAGTGTGAGAGTGCTAGAGCAGTGCAAGCCTGTTTTCATGTATGTTTTAGAAGGCTTGTGAATTTATGCACCTGCCTGTGCAGTGTCTGGCTCTAGCACTTGAACGCTCTCGAAAAGCCCCGAGGCCCTCGCACCGGTGTCGCATATGCACAGAGCTGACGTGACTTGTGTGTAGGGTGCAGCTGAAGGTCCCAGGCCCGCCCGTTTCATTCGACAGCCAAAGGCCGCGCGACTTTTTTCGCGTAAGGAAGCAACACCCACGCTTTCAAACAAATTCGCTGCGAGTTACCGGATAGGCAAACATTTTCCCAAGCTGCTTGCCGTTGGCCGCGATGTGAACCGAGACATTCAGAACGGGCTTCACGTGGCAATTTACGATGGGTTGCGTTTTAGGGCTATCCTGGTCCATTCCGTGCCCAAGCAATATGCGATGTTGTATCCCGACGCCAGTTTCGGTTTCGATTTGATTTTCAACACCAATCATGTTCCAGTACATTGACAATTGATGTCGTTGGATTTGTCGTGGCATCGGAGGTTCCGTGCGCGGTCGGTCGTTCGCCATTTGGCTCTAATTGTAGTTTCACAGACCGAATCGCAAGTCCTGCTCTCCGAAGGCGGGTCGTCAACAAGTTATGCAGCCGCAACACACCAAGCAAAACTACCATTCTGTGTTGCTTTGTCCACTGCCGGGTAGCTCAAGCTTAGCACATACACATTTGTCATCGCTCGCTCAGTTGTTGCCAGGCTCACGGAGGCAATGCTAGTTTTCCAGTTCCTGCTGGTCAATGCCTTTCCAGCTGCTTGGTCTCAGACGCATCAGAAAGCCTGGCTTTTGGCTGAACATGTTGACAGTTCGGTTGGTCATCTGAACATCATTTCATTTGTCACAATATTGATCGCAAGCATGCAGAACTTGTCCGGTCATCGCAAGCACGTTTTCGAGTGAAACAGCCATTGGACAGTGATTGCCGTTCGGCGTGGATTTCATGTCAAAGGGCCGATTGAGTTTGCTCATGGTGTTTAATTTTGTTGGCGCGATCCAGCTGACGAGACTAAAATGTTAGATGCAGCCGATGTTGAGTCCATGGCTGAAGGGTCGCGAGGACGCCGTTGTGTGCCAATCAGTTGGCTCCAGCATCCGTCGTTGGTGGGGCGCAGCTCCAAATCCTCTGTGCTTGCCCTCTAAGACTTTTTCGTGGAAGCTAGCTGAACTGCCAAAGAACTTTGAGGCTTCCGGGGCCCAGGGCCATGCTCTTGTTCCCGTCTCAACTGATTTAAACTGCCATGATCAACGCAAGGTTCTGCTGGCTTCGCTCGTAAACGAGAGCTGCCCGGATCAGCTGGCTGCTTTGCAAGTCACTGTTGCTTGGCAGCATCCGCGTGAACAAGTACCAGGTCTGTGATTAAGTGCACCGGTGCATTCAGCATCTATGTCATGTCCGACTAGTGTGGGTAACAAATGCTATTGACTGTGCTGTCGGGATCCAACATGTTTTCACGTGGTAATCTCGACCGTTGTCACGTTCCGTTCTTCCTCACAAACCATCGATAGAAGCGGACGTTCAAGGGTAGGTGCACTTTCCAGCCTGAACGAACTGTGGTTCTGATTCAGTCTTTTGTTGCGTTTGATGAAGCCTCACATCCCGCCTTTGTGTTTGCGAACCCACTGACATATATCCAACTCCCTCCAGCTTGTGCGCAAGCCAGGCTTCGCAGCAGAACCAGGCAGGTTGTTGGAGTGAAAGTTGTGTGCGAAAATCGTGCCGCTTATGCTGATGCTGTGTTTTCATACCTCTTGGTGATTTCGAAGGCTCACCATGGAAAGGCTCACCGTGAAAAATCCCATCACAAGACCGTCCACAACAAGAAGACTGCAGGTGTGGCGGAGCTGGGCCCACCTACAAGAGTTCTTGCATCACTACTGTGTCCTTGCTCATCTTCCCTGCCACAGCCAGGCAGAAGCCGCAGCACTGATGGACGACACCCGCCTGATGGAAGCGACAAACACTGCCGCCCGCAGGTTTGGGTGTTGATTCGATTTGCTGGAAATGATTGCGGTTTTATGCTCACACTTTCCGTGAGAGCCTCTGCAGGATGCTTCTGGTCGCGTCCTGGGCTTGCAGCGAAGGATACGCAAAGAAGTGCACACCTTGCCCCTGGGTGGCACTCGGTGGTCCAGTGAAGAAATGAATAGATCATTCGTTGCATGGTAGCAAATTACGAACGAAGACAGCCCGTTGCTCACTGTGTATGTTTCAATTATCCATTTCAGTGCCTTGAAACGTTTGTCCAGCTCTCTAGCTCTCGCTTCGGACTGAATGTTGTCACAAGCCAGGAGTGATGCTGAGTTCCAGAGTTTTGCCAAAGCGGCAAACCTCTTGAAGGAGGCCAGGCGCACGCCAGCATCCATCCCAAAACGGAAGATTCGAGTCCAGATGGACCTGAGATGGCCTTCGTATGCTGACCTGTCTGGCTAAACATGAAGAGGCGATTTCGACAATTTTTCAGCCGCACATCGTGGAGTGTGTCGGTGGAGCAGATAATCAAAACAAGTCTGGGTTTGCATCCACGTATGCCAAATCAGAAGGTGGAGTCGAAGTGTTCCGGCAAGGCACTCTGCCTGGCACTGAGACAGACGAAGTTTGCGAGAAGGGCTTCAAAGGCTGTCGCTGAATGCGTGGCCACAGGTGCCGAGGATTATCCCAACACTTGGGATTCCTTCCGTGCATTCAATATGCTGCTTGGCTTGGAGTCTCATGTCGTCAGATGCCAATGTCTGCGCAGCAGATGCTATAGGCGGTGCCACAACGACGAGGAAGATTTCCTGGTTTGCCACCGTAGGATGCTCTACGACTTAGAAACAAGCCTGCAAAAGATGCTTGGCTGCAACAGTGACGATGGAATCTTGTCGGTGTTCTGCAGGTAACAGCGGTGGATGGCTGAGAGAAGGGTGCATACTCTGCTTTTTTCGACAAATCAGGATCTCTGGCGATTGTGATGTGACGCTGCCATATTGGAACCCTTACCGCGAGCCCGGCAACGCCTTGGGCGAGGAGCTCAGAAGCCTTCATGTTGACAGTCTTCTGATAGCCGACTCCTTGAATGAATTAGGCAGAGATAGTGCCCGGCTGCAAGTTGCAAGTCGCTTCATTGCACTCAGACTCAAAAGTCTGGAATTCCAGCCGATTCGGTGCCTTGTGGGGCGTGGAAGAGAAGTACTGCTATGCCGCTCGGCCTGGATTCGGAAGCGCTTGTGCAGAGGCAGCATTGAATCTAGTCATCCGGTCGCAGTTTCATGTTGCATCATCTGTGTATGAGATGGAGCAAGGACAGCGCGGAGGATGCCTGGACAGACTGCGCAAGAGTCTCGGAGCCTGTGTGGTGACTTCAGTTCAGGATTACAGGAATTCCCTTGACTTAGCATTTAGAAGCTGCAAGCCCATTCTTTCCAGCTCAGCCTTTTGTTTCAGCGAAGGTCACAGATGGAGTTGGTGCTGACTGGAAGCAGGGCACTGACATCCACAGCTATGATTGCTGCTTGCTTGCATGCATTGCCACCGTTTGCCTAGAGCCTCCGTCGCATGATAAGATGGTTAGACGGTTAGACCGTTAGATCCATGATGCACGCGCCGCCTGCATGGCTGAGCTTCCTTCCTTGCGACCTGGAAGCCTCAACCACGGCCGAAGATGCAGCATCCTCAACTCCAGCCTTCGGCGTTGTCTGTCAGAAGCACGCTTCAGAATGTCTTCTACAACGACAGGCACAAGGATCATGCAAGATTTCTGTCACACGCAAGCAGCTCATTGACGTGCATCAAAGTTAAGACCGAGCCGGGATTCTCCGTCTTTGCCTGAATTGTTTTTTGGAAGAGTCAGAGTTGCGACCTCCTTCGCAATCTTGGATCGCTCATGTGCTGTTACCGTGTCTTCAGGCTCTGCATGTCTGAACAGAGCCCCGGAGTTGCAACCTGTCTGCAAAGTGACAGGGAGCCGGAACCGTACGAGGGAGCAACAACGGTCTTGTTCACGGCATGAAGTCTGAAAGCGGGCCGAAGGCATGCCAATCTTCTGCCATTTCCAGTGCTCCTTGTCACCTGCCTGCAGCAGATTTTGCAACGGGGCCTGCAGACGTTTCTACTGCGCGGGGCATTCGTCTGAGGCTGCTACAAAAAAGGACAGGACGCTGGAAGACTTCCAGTCCTGGGCAGCTGTGCTTGCAAGAATGTCTGACCTCACGACTACATACACCCTGCAGAAAGAAAGGAAAACGAGTCACTCAAGGAGTGCTGCTACGAAAGGAATAAGAGTCCTCATGTAGACCAGTTTTTGAGCTTAGGCGGATCCTGACAACAGTGTGTCGCGGCATTCGTGGAGAGCTCACTGAACCTCGCTTTCAAAACCTGCCTTGGGGCAACAAGAGGAAGGGGTTTTCTGGCTAGAAGTCCTTGCTAGATGCAGCAGTATTTGGGAGAACCAAACACATGAAGTCGAATGCGTGTAGTTGGGGTTTGTCAACATCGCGATCGGCCGCCTACCATACACGAGTCTTCACAGGCCATTACCGGTCGTGTGTGCATGATACTCCCAGCTTCTAAAGCTAGTCTGTTTTTGTTTCCGGCGGCAGTACTTGGGGGCCTGGGGGAAGCAGGTCGGGGGGTCGTTGCGTTCGGCGTGTCTACTTTGGGTTTCACATGTTGCTTTGAGGAGCATGCTATGCAAGCAAGGAGCGGACAATGGGCCGAAAACAGAATCACCTGAAGCCTAATTGGAGGCCTGCATATCGTTATTTCAAGACGCTACACACAATCATACAACGTTGTCCCGGGCCCTTATATTGTCCTAATACAAGCAGTAGAGTAGAGAGGGACAGGTATCGTGCCAGACAGCACTCCTGATTGTTTGATTGGATGGCTATGGTATTTTGCGTGCGTGCAGATAGGTGTTTGGGGGGGTGCGGCAACTGTTTTTCGGTTGCTTTGACCGTAGGTTCGGTGGTGCGTGTAGTTGGGGGTTGGGGCGTGCGGCTACTGATACTGTTTTTCTCTTGCTTTGAGCCCATGTTCGGTGGTGCGTGCAGAAGGGGACGTGCTTTTCGGTAATGTCGTGACTTGATTGACTTCAGCCTAACCTGCCTTCAAACGGGTCTCGCCTTCCCAGCACCGCCGGTTGTGACCCTGTGCTGCTTGACATGCAGCTAACGACCTACACAACAGGATTCCCAGCAAGCAGCGAGGGAGAGGAGAGTTGTGTGACTGAGAGATTGCCGCACATGACACGTCCTTTGTGTTGTGTTTCCATGCCGTGCGACGCACCGCTGCTTTTAATCCACATCTGTCGTCACGTGTATAGGTTTGATGGAGCTGGGGGTCATAGGTGGTGATCTGGCTTGCAAGAGTCGCCTGAAACTAGTCATGACAGTGTAGTGTACGCAGTGACGTCCCAATACCTCACTCCATAATCAGGGGCGTCGGGATGACCGTGGCACTTCATGCTTCCGACCTCTGTAACTAATGCAGGCGAGAGACAGCGAGGACTGGCAGGGTGCAAGTCCTCATGTCCACCTCATGTGCCTAGAGCAAGACCCATCGCTCTTGTTGAGCTGCTCAGGTTCGAGGAATCGTTGCCGATGTGCACTTCATGGTAGGCTTGTGGGCAGGTGTAGTCGCATCTCTTGGTGGGAGCGTGAAACTATTTTTGTACCCGCTGCAGCAGGTAGCCCGTGTGTGGGTGTTATGACCGGCCCTTCATGTTGACATGCACAGCCTGTGAAGAAATCTACACATGAGATAATCCCGCTTTGGCCTCTTTGGCAGCCACTGCGAGGCGGTGACATGGCACACCTACCCGAAGCCACGACGGATCCAGTCTCGTTTGCTCACCTCGGCCACTCGTTGCAGTGGGTTTCTCCGTGATCATATTGCCAAGTCCACGACATTCGCAGCAACAGACCGACGGCGTAGCGAGTCCCGGGTCATGAGAGAGAACTGCATTCAAGGAATGGTGGACCTCTTGCTGTCCCTTCGTCAGGTGGAAGGGCTGACAGGGAGGGGGAGAGAGTTGGAGGACCCTACACCACGGCATCTCGCGAGGGGGCGTACGGCTATTCTGTTCAGTACTGAGGACCGCTTAAAACGGTACAGCACATTCGCGGCACTGAAGCTGTAAGTCATGTCATGTTCTGAAGCAGTCGCCCCCAAAAATCTTAGGATCACAGTTCTTTGCAGCTCCACCATGCATGTGCAAAAGACATGCAGGGCCGCAGGTGCGAACCCTTAAACTCTAAGAAAGAACTGAAAAACGGGTGTGTGTGTGTGTGTGCGTGTATATAGTTCTCCTTCATGAACTGAAGGGAGTGATGTCCCAAATGATTGCAGCTTCATGTCACACATGCTATTTGGAGTTGCTTCAGTTATCATCAGAGACTCGACGGAATTCTGCCTGGAGTGAGTAACGCAGTTGATTAAAATTTCTGCAGGCGGGCCTAACAAAAGCTATGGAATCTGATGGCAAGCGAGGGCTGATCACCCTAGTGTACCTGCAAGAGAGGACCGGCCCAAAGTACCCCAAAGAATGCCGTTTGTTTCCACAGTGGCCGAAGTCCGAAGTGATGGAGCTTCCCAAAGTGCTTGCACTGAGTGTCCGAGCTGAGTACGCTGCCTCGCTTGCAGAGCGTCTATGGATGTTGCAAGGTTACAGGCACAAGGACTCTTGGCTTTGACAGGCAGTTCCAGTTTGCGTGCACGTTTGCCACTTTCTTTTACGCTTGTTGCCATGGATAAGCTTTCAAGCAAGGCACACAAACAACAACATCTAGGTCTAGGTTTCGATGTAACTAAATCCAGCCAAGAGCACGACCATGTTGTCGAGAGTGTGCACGTGTGTGTGTGTGTGTTTGTGTGTGCTGCTGTTAGGTTCATGGCATGTCTCCTTAGTCGTTCTTTGGTGAAGCGGTGCCGTCGAGCTAGGTCTGGGATGCGGGATGGAAGATGTGGAACAAGCCGTATGCTTTGACCCAATGTGCAGGTTTATCGCATCATGCTGTCAGGTGTACCGCTCGAATGCTGGGAAAGATCAGCTTTGCACCACTTGACGCTTGGCACAATTGAAGCAGTTTTCTGCAGAAGAGCCTCTGTTTGGTCTGGACAAACCATGATCAGGTTAACTAGCGGCTAACATGGGCAGGTTTTGTGCGTTCGAAACGCTCTAAAGCCTGTACAGTTTCATGTGTCGGATCGAACATCTCCTTCGCCACCCCGTGTGCTGGATTCTAATCTTGTTGTCTGGACTGCGAGGGCCCTGTCTTCCTGCTTTCGGCTTTCAAGCTTTCGCTCCATATTTTCATCGTCTCTTGACCAGCTTGGCCAGTACGACCAGGCAGCTACATCACCAAATAGCCGGGCTTTCTTGTGGGTCGAAGTTCTGGGTGGTGATCTGCGGCTATCAAGGCATTCTTGTTCTGGTTCCTTCCCGTCATTGTTGCTGGCGATGCGACCCCAAGCTTCGGAGCAGCCGCCAAACGGTGGCAGGCGTACGAAGAAGGCCACCCTTGATACGGACGGATCCTTTTTGCCGAGCATGGCAGAGTGGTTGAAGTACACGCATCGCTTTCCTGGGCTTGAAGCAAGTCGGAGGAAGCAGTGGGCAGCATGGGAAGGGCTTGGCCAAGAGCCAGTCCGCGAGATGTTTTCAATTGCGTGGCGGAGACGAGTTCTCGGGAAGATGAACGCTTCATGCACGCTTCATGGGCTTGTATTGCGCAGCTTCTGCACTCCCCATGCGCATACATTCAACTTCTTGTCAGTATGTGTCTCACTAGACCCGCGAAGACCTTGTGACCAGTCGTTGAGCGCGTGGCTCGCGAGGGCTCAACTTGCAAAGTCGACTCAAGAAACAGAAGTGCACAGCTGTCCGCTAAGGTTCGAAGCCAACCGCGTTTTACAACGTCCCGCGGTCAGAATGGCTCGGCAAAGTTGATGCGGCGAACTCGTGCATCCAGGCGGGTCTCGGCTATGAGGGTTGCTGTCCTTGCAGAAAAAAAAGCGAGCGAGACAGCGAGAGTGTGATGTTGTTGCACCGCCCTTGGCCAGGTTCCTGCAAGCAGTCCTCGGGCTTGCATTGGCTATGGAGATCTCGTGCAGGCAGCAGGTCGGCTGAGCTCCTCTTTTGCTGCATCTTTCTACGGAAGCTTCACTGTGTGAGAAACAGAAACAGCCGCGAAGCTCGTGGTTTAGCAAGAAAGGAATGGGCACACAAATCACAATGGTTGAAGTGAATCATTGTGCATCCGCCTGTGCAATACTAGGTTCTAGTTCTAAGTTCTCAAGATGTTGCACAACCAAGCATCTTTTGGCGATGAGGTCGGTGAGGGCAAGGGATGTGGAAACACGCGTAGTGATTCAGTAGATTGTTCAGATGCTATATAATGTTGATCAGGAAGCGGTCGGCATTCGCATGTTGATGCTTTCAACAAGATAGCCGCGTGGGAGAGAAAAGAGCTTTCAAACGGCCTTGATGCGCAGGAAACCAGGGGAAGGCGAGCTTGCTTGGCCACTTGCTGCGCATTTACATTGCTGCGCTCAGTCTTCAGTTTGACTGGAGCGTGTGCCTGTGTCTGAAAGTTGCTTTTTGGTGTGAAGGTTCCTGATGGGTTTGCTCGAGCCGCTAGGTGAAGCTGAATCGGAAGAGTCAAGTGCTGGTGCCAAGTGCCGCTTGGAAAGCGGATTTGAGAATGTGGCTGCTTCTGCCAATGTTTGCACACAGCACAAGCTTCAAGCTGCTAGATGTAGTACGTGCTGAGACTGCGTTTTCGCCCGGGTTCGAGGCTCCAAGATGTTGACGACAATGAAGTCCAGCTCCTGCGGGGTCAAGGACACCGCCTAATCAGTGGGCCATGGACCCAAGATCTGCAAACGACTGATCATCACTGGCAGCTTGAAAGTCAGTCGAGTTTATTGCGCCCGCATCGAGTTCGGCGGCAACGCGCCAGGAACAGGTTTACGGATACTTAGGGTTTAGGTTGCTGCCTCTCCCAATTGTCCTATCCCCGACTCGGCTTGGCGCCCGGATCACTCCTGAAACCTGACAGTAACCGGGCGCAGCCACGCTTGGCAGCTAAGCAACAGTCCCTGGCAGCCTTTGTCACCTGGCTCACTTCGCTGTCGGCCAGTCCTGGTGGGATTTGCTGGCTGGTTCTTTTCCGGTTGAGGATGTGCCCGATTTCCTCTGTTGTTTTTATTGGCTTTTGAGGTTTTAGAGGTCTCCCGGTCTTGACAGGTTTGGGTTGTATTCTTTATGCGAGTGAGATATAGCAGTGAGATCAGGCAGCAGGCTTAGCTGAACCAGATTCTTCAACGCAGGACTTGTTGCACAATGTCGTCCTCACGCAGCGATACAATTCGCGCCTTTGCAGCACATGACAAGAGCTGATCTTCCCACCCGTGCCGAAGGCTTTCATCAATTCCAGCACTTAGCACTCGAAGCGACTCATTGCACATGATTTCATTCGGATGCTCTCAGGACTTCAGCCTATGCTGCTTGCAGGACACTTTTGCGTCTGCCCAAAGCGAATGCTTCAATACACTTTGAACACATATCGGTCGCTTGCAAGCGGATGAGGACCTACTGGTCCAGCATGGACTCCGAGATGGGGCGAAACTTCATGCAGTGGTCGAAATATACTGCCACCAAGAGGCCACTTCTCTTGCGGTCACCATCAGCACGCAGAGGAACAAGAAAAATGGCTGTACACTTCTTGGATTTTCCTGATTCCTAGGTGTCGCTACTTGCGAGCTGCAGCTTACTGTCAAAGAACCGAGAGCAGAAAGGCAAAGCAACATCTGCCAGCGAAATTCACCAGTTGTGTTGGACCAGGATAGAAAGCTGCAAAGCCGCCGTGAATGAGACGATGAAGCTCGTGAGCTTCTTCAGGTCTGGCTCATTTTGGCATCGAGTGTGCTTGAAGTTCTCGAAGCCCTCTGAAAGGCACGCTGAACCTGTGGGCAGTCCCGAAACCAAGCCAGTGCCCAAGAATTCGGAAAATTGGTAAACAGGAGAGGAATATGGAGGAATGAATGCTTTTTCAGTGCGGCTGTACCTGCTGACGTGTGCCAGAGTGCCAGAAGACTCCCAGAAGACTCCCATGCAAGTTATGGTGAATAAAGAGACTGACAAGACCCAGGTATGGCATCAAGTGCGATGCGACGTTGCAGTGCTGAAGGTGCCTTGTCTCTGCTTGGGCACTGTGCAGGAACAGGACGGGCGCACACCGGCATGCAAGTGCCAACACACGAACGCGGAACTAAGGCACCTCAAGTGATTTGACAGCTCACGGGAATCGCCTGAGCGTTGGAATCGGGTCTTGTTAGTCTGGAGCTGAGTCACTAGAGGGACGGATCAAGCGCATGAAACTCTCTAGCCAGGCATATGCTGATCAAAATTACTAGGAAGGTGGATCGCACATGCGCTCACCTGAACCATTATGTAGTTGGGCCTCTGGCCTGGGACGCCAAACGGCGAATCTGTGGCCATGACAGGAACGTGCGGGAACCTACTGCTATGTGGAACAGCAGCGAACTTCACTTATTCATTAATGCCGCAGTTCCACGCAGCAGATGGATTCTCAAATTTTAGAAGCTCCTGTACAAAAGACACGCACTTGCTGCCACTGTAGGGTCTTTAGGGATGATCAGCAGCCGCATCAAAACGAAGGCTTAGAGGGGGCGCAAACCTCATGCTTTCCTTTTTTCGAGCGCTGGATCACCGATGCATCCGCATCTACGCAGGCCAGAAGGCTCCAGCCACGCATTGAAGGAAATGACAGCCATGCGGGAGTTTTTGAACGTGACCACTGCTCTGACAGTGGCTGCGGTCT
>CAJNJA010014578.1:0-12138 GCA_905231915.1 Symbiodinium necroappetens | reverse complement strand
AAAAAAAAAAAAAAAACAACTTCCTTCGAGATGCGGGGTTCAGATCAAGTCGGGATACCTTCGGGTGGTGCGGCTCTCTGGTTCGTCATGGCAGTGGCAGTTCCTTGTTATTTACATAGTTCCCCAATACCCAACCTATNNGGGTTCTTATGATTTAGTAGTAATCTGAATTTTCAACCTTTTATTTCCCTGGCTTATTGGGGAAGTAAGTTTAGGCATTACCTCAAGGTCCCTAATACTAAGGGAAGTATGGATATGTTCCTTATTACGGGTAATGCAGGAGTTATAATATCATCAACCGGAGGGAGCTTATTATTTCGGGAATTATGGTATATTCCTTATTATGATGGGTACTGCAGGGTTTATATCATCAACCGTACCCCCCGAAGGAATCCTTTACAGGAGTCCTTTCCCCGGAATCGTTGAAGGAACCCTTTACAGGAACCTAAACCCTAAACCCCTGAACCCTAAATCCCTAAATCCCTAAACCCTAAACCCTAACTCCTGAACCCTAAACCGTAAACCCTAAACTCCTGAACCCTGAACCCTAAACTCCTGAACCCTAAACCCCTGAACCCTAAACTTTACCCTATAAACCCTAAACCCCTGAACCCTGAACCCTAAACTCCGAACCCGGAGCCCCAAACCCCGAACCCGGAACCCTTAACGGACCCGGAACCCTTAAGTACAATAAAAGCCCAAAGCTCTGGGAAGCCCCATGGCCTCAACCCTTAAGAGTCATGTCTAGGGTTTCGGGTTTAGGGTTCAAGAGTCATGTGTAGGGAATCCCAGCACTACTTGTCCTTAATCCGGTTTCCAACTGTTTGGGGCTTACCTTAAGCCTTCGTAGCGAAATGAGTGCACTTCAAAGACTTTTTGGGATAGTATGACTCTTTATGAAACTGAAGGTGGACACTCCGTTTTTTGGCCTATGAACTCAGCAACGAAGTTACTATAAACCTGAACCCCTAAACCCCTAAGCCGTATAATAAATCCTAGAACCCTTGATTGAAACCCTAGAACCTAAACCCTAAACCCCTAAACCCCGAAACCCTAGACGTAAACCCTAAACCCCTAAACCCCTAAACCCTAAACCGGAATTTTTTAAAACCGGGAATCCCCCAAAAAAAAGTCACCCCTAAACCCTAAGCCCTAAAGCCTTTAAGCCGGGAATCCCCCCAAAAAAAGAAGACGGCTTTTCAAAAAGGAGACGAGCCACGGCCTCGGCGACTTCGTTCGGAAGTCCAGTCAGGCGCATGGCTTCGGGAAATCGGACCTTCAGGGTGGTGCCTTAAAGGGTTCCTATGGTTCCTAAAAGGGTTCCAAAAGGGTTTAGGGTTCATAGAGTTTAGGGGTTTAGGGTTTTAGGGTTTAGGGTTTAAAGTTTAGGGGTTTAGGTAAATCTGACTTTTAGGGTGGTTCCTTAAAGGGTTCCTAAAAGGGTGTAGGGTTCATAGGGTTTAGGGATTTAGGGATTTGGGGATTTGGGGGTTTAGGGGCTTAGGGGTTTAGGGTTTATGGAGATTTAGGGGTTTAGGGATTTGGAGGGTTTAGGGTTTAGAGGGTTTAGGGTTTGGGGGTTTAGGGCTTAGGGTTTAGGGATGAGGGTGTAGGGATTTGGGGTTTAGGGTTTAGGGATTGAGGGGTTGAAGGTTTAGGGTTTAGAGATTTTGAGGTTTAGGAATTTGGGGTTTCGGGTTTAGGGATTTGGGGTTTAGGGTTTAGGGATTTAGGGTTTAGGGGTTTAGGGTTTTGGGGTTTAGGGATTAGGGCTTAGGGGTTTAGGGTTTAGGGTTAAGGATTTGGGGTTTAAGGATTTGGGGTTTAGGATTGAGGGACTTAAGGTTTAGGGTTTAGGGTGCATATAGGTAGTTCTCTAGAATAGGGTCCCTTTTTTGTGGTCCCTTTTTTGGGGTGGCGTACTATATTGGGGACCCCAAAAAGGGACCCTACCATAGAGAAAGTAGACTAGGATGTTGGGGCCCACGATACTATAGTTATAATATGGGCAGTTTTCTAAATTAGGGTCCCTTTTGGGCTCCTTTTTATAGGGGTGCGTACTATACTGCGGACCCAAGAAGGGACCATAATTTAGAGAACTACCCATAAGGAACCCCCAATCTATAGTATTTCTGATTCCTGAGGCCCCTATGCATCACCCAGACCTTCCAAAATCCCTTGATTAAGGAATATACTTGGTATGCCTAAAAACCCAGAGACTCCAAAAACCCTTAGTTAAGGAATATACCTTAAACCATAATGGGAACCCTAATATGATTTAAGGTATATTCCTTAATTAAGGGGTTTTGGAGTTTCTGGGATCATTGCAGGAACCCTACTGTGAATTAAGGTATGTATGTTCCTCAACTAACGGATTGTGGAAGGTCTGTGCGTTCTTTTAGGGTTAAGCGTTTAGGGCTTATCGAGTTTAGCACGCAGAGTTTAAAGTTGAGGGAGAAGAGATTCATAAATTTAGGGTTTAGGGCGTATGTAGGGCTTCGGGCGTTTAGTTTAAAGTTGTGGGGTTTAGGGGTCTACAGGGTTTAGGGTGCATATTTCGTAGTATTCCTTAGGGTTTCTTATTAAGTCTAGTCATGCCCCGAACTTAGACACCCAAGAAAAATCTGAAGCACCCCTTCAGCATGCTTCGCGACCACTGCCACCGAGTCCCGTTACACTGTATACTTAGTAGTATTCCCTGAGGTTCCTTATTGGCCTCAGCATGCCCCGCGACCACAGCAACCAAGTCCCATTATTCCGAGCGTAAGCATCTTACGGTGTTGCTACGCTTTTTTGGGGCTTGCCATTTCTCAGTTAAATGCACTCAAGGACTCTCAAAAAGCTTCGAAGCAAGAATCCTCAACCCCAAACCATGCGCCGTTTTATGCATAATTTCTCACTCTCTTTGTTAAAGTTTATGGCCGCTAGAGATTCGGACAACGGGGCTTCTTTAGAGGGTTTAGGGTTTAGGGTTTTGGAAGTGTGACGGCGGATTTATCTTTCGCCTGGCGTACGGATACGTCTGCGGATCAGCGTGCGGTTGCAAGTAGCATCGCAAGCTGAGGAAGATGCATGCCAATGATCACCACCCGAAAGCCTAAACCCAAAAAGCACTACCCGGTCTCTGCGCTCTGTAGCCCGAGGCTCACAACCCTAAAGCTCTTAATCCAAGGACCCCAGCCCTTACAGCAGCAAAAATGACCAGTGCTGTGGAAGCCGAACGGTCGAAAAAATCTCAGGCTTCATGTATCACCATCGTTCGGCTGCGTCCTTGCAAAGACTGCTCTGGTGCTAGTGCGTGCACTAACATAGGGCTCTAAATTCATACCAATGCTATTTCAAACGCCTTAAACCCGCAAGCCCGAGGCCTTAAGCCCTCGCCTTGCTAGGGTGGTTTAGGGTTTAGGGTGTTACAACCCGAAACCCTGTACCGAGTGTTGTGCTTTGGATCGATCTCTCAAAAATGAGGATGCTTTTTGGTGCACTGGAAGGTTGCTCCAGGCTTAGACGTAGCCGTGCGCTATGAAGAACATATTGACTTATAGTAGCACGTTATTGGTAAAGGCAGCTGTTGTCTGTCGAAACATGTGCCACCTGCCGTGATGCGGACAGAACTTCTCCAGCTTCTTCGCAGAGAAGCACAACACCAAAGACTACATCGCCCTGGATGGCGTGACTCGACTCGGGGTTCAGGTCTAGGACATTTTCAGCTGGGTAATTGCCGTTATAGGAGCCTGATAGAGTACCTTATAGAAGCCTTATAGAAGCCCTATATACCCTAAACTCCCCACCTGTAGTTTCCTTAAAACCCCCAAACTCTATACCCTAAACCCCAAACCTTAAACCCTAAAACCCTAAACCCTTAACCCCAAACTCCCCACCTGTAGTTTCCTTTATTTAGCGCAAGGGTTTGGGGTGTAGCGCCAGCATGTCAGGACCTTCAACCGAGTTCCTTCAACTCCCCCCAAAAGGGTCCTAGGTACTGTTATGGGGGGATACTTTACCAAATCATAATAACAATTCCTAATGTAGAGGCCCTACATTCTACTATATAGGTACTTTGGACCCTTTGGGCCCTGAAGTGTAGGACTCTAAGAAAAAGGCTGTAGCTAGAAGGTCTGAAAGGCTGTCTTCCCACACAGTGTTCCTTTAAAGGGGACGCGATTGTAGAGCCCCATAGTAACCCCTAAACCCTAGACTCATGCAAGGTTCCTTTTAGGGTTCCTTTAGAGGGGACGCGACTGTAGAACCCTACTACTGGGTCGCAAGGTCTAGGGTTTAGGGTTTAGGGGTTTAGGGGTTTAGGGGTTTAGGGTTTACCCTAAGCCTAAGCAAAAGACCGCTCTTACTCTGACCGCTAACCCTAACCCTAAACCCTGAACCCTCAAACAAAAAAACAAACCTTTGTTTTAAGCCCCGAAAAGCCCAATCCTTCAACCGCTGTACCCAAGAGTGTCCAGATATAGTACTACTGAGTAGCTGAATCAGTGCACTTTAAACTTTTTGGGATAGTATGACTCCTTATGAAACTGAAAGTGTACACTTTCTTTTGCCTATGAACTCAGCAACTAAGACTATTATGGACTTCGGTTCCCAGAGCCATCATGAGGATGGTCTTTGGGGGCCTAACTCCATCATGATCGTACGTATGGACCTTCTGTGTACGTCAAGAGCTATACCTATTATCCCCTGTCGAACCACTAAACCCTGAATTCCTCAAGCCCTAACCCGAAACTCCATTTCCAGATCTTGTGCTTCCGTTTATGAATAAGTATATAGATAGATAGATAGATAGATAGATAGACAGGTAGATAGATAGATGGATAGATAGATAGATAGATAGATACCGACACCGCTAAAGATAAGTCAAAAACCCAAACGGACAAACTAATCAGTACGTGCTTCCTCCAACTTGAGATGCGACAGTTTCAGGTAAGGAATGCTCTTGCACTTCTGATTATAAACAAGTACATAGATAGATGGAGAAATCACTATAGTTAAGGCAAGAGATGTAAACAAATAAACTAATCAATACATAAATCTTCCTGTATATATTACATATGTTACATATACGTACACATGACTTCCTATGGCAACATAAGGACAACTCTGAAACCCCAAGCCCCAAACTCTGTCGTGCTCTTCATTCTGATTTTGAGCAACTCCTTCAGTCAGGGCTATGTCAGGGTTTAGGGAACAAGTTTAGGGTCTAGCGTACACCTGACGATCCCTAAGCGGCTTGTAGTTTGTGTTTCAGGGTGTTGCAAGAGTGCTGTCGGAGTTCGAACAAGTCCGGCTGCTACATAAAACACTGCTTCTTCGACTCTGAAACTCGGCGGAGTTCTCGAATCCCGAAAGAATCCCCGATGTTTAATCTTGTAGTTCGCAAATCAGGGTGCCTGGTTAGGCCCCCATTAAAACAGTACGGCACGCTGATTAAAAAACAACCTAAACGGGCCTTTGTTAAGGGGCTCTACGCAAGCGGAAACTTACACCTCAGCCCCTAAATCCAAGATCCAATCTCAACCTTCAACCCTAAATAATACCCTAACCCCTAAAACCTTGTAAGCCCTAAGCTCGCAACACCATTCTAAGAGCAGGTGAAGCCCTAAATCCGAAGCCTTGAAACAACCTAAGCCTTGAACCATGTATAACCCTGATACCAAGTAGTAGCCATCATCGCATTTGTCTCAGGAGCCACATGACGAAGGAAAGAACAAGACGGTGATCGAAGATGTTAGCGGCGACACCAGGGAGGTATGAGCCCACCTACGGGCTTTGGCTACGGACTGCATGAGGCCTAAAAAACCTTAAACCGCTAAACCCTAAACCCCTAAAGCCCCAAACCCTAAAGCCCTAGAGCCCTAAACCCTAAACCCAGAAGCCCTGCAGGTGTTCCCTGTGTCAGGGGTTTTAAGAACGTCTGGGTGAGCGTCTTCGAAAAGAAGGGCTCCCATTCCACTCTTGGACATCCCAGGTTCCTCGCTCTCTGCCGTGAAAAGCATCCCTGAACCCTAAACGTTTAGGGTTTAGGGGTTAGGGGTTTAGGGTTGAGGGGTTTAGAGTTTAAGGTTTAGGGGTTTAGGGTTTAGGGTTTAGGGTTGAAACCATGGGCCCCTAGTATGGGCCCTTAACCCTGGGATCTTTATACACCTGCTAAATACCCTATATGTACCTTTAAGGGTCCCTAGACAGGCCGATAAGGGTCCATATTAGGGGCCCGTACTTCTAACCTTTGACTAGCATGGTGGTGGGCTTTGGGGTTTACGGCTTTCCCTCGAATATAGTCCCGTCATGAAACTGATCCAGTTATGCATCTGATGAAACCTACACACAGCCATGTTAAGCCCATATGGGACTTTCCGAAAATTAGGGTACCTTATTTTGGGGTCCTTATAGTAAGGATCCTACTATTCAAGGTACTATATTAATGTCCCCTATTTTCTGAAACCCCCATATAGCGCAGTTATACATCGCCTAACCTTAAAACCTTCATCTTCGAGCCCTATCTACCCTACAGAAACGTCGAAGCCCTAAGCCCTAAAGCCGTAAAGCTCAACACACCATAAAACCTCATTCAGAAAGCCGGGCACCTGGGGTATCTGCATTTATGCGCCAGGCCCAAAGGGTCCAAAGTACCTATGTAGTTTAGGGTTTAGGGTTTAGAGTTTAGGGTTTAGGGTGTAGGGTTTAGAGTTTAGGGTTTAGGGTTAGGGTTTGATGAAGGGTTTCTATGATAGGAATTGTTGCAAAGGGTACCTATACTTGGTAGAATGTAGGGGTACTATTTAGGGTTTAGGGTTTAGAATGTAGGGTTTCTATACTAGGAATTGTGATTATGATTTGGGAAGGTCTCCGACCATAACGGTACCTAGGACCCTTTGGGAGGGTTGTCCCTTGAAAGAGGCCGCCGCAGAAACATGCGCAAACGTGTCAAAAGAAGCGACCTGGTTTAGGCAGCAATTTCATTTGCTAGGGTTTAGGACTTTAGGGCTTAGGGCTTCTTAGGGTTTAGGAGTTTAGGGCTTAGGGCTTCTTAGGGCTTTAGGGGTTTAGGGGTTTAGGGTTTAGGGTTAGGGTTCCTTTACTACCGTTGATGATACAAATCCTGCATTACCCTAAGGACCCTAATACTATGGAAACTAAAGTATATTCTGTTTTGGGGGGGGGTAATGCAGGAAGTATATATTATGATCGACCGTAGCTGAGGGTTTCACAAAGATCTTCTGAGGTCATGTTTGGAGATTTCGTCCGGGTGTCACAAGTCAAATCCTCCGACATCATTCCTTAGGGCGCCTTCTTGCAATATACTATAAAAGGAGCCCAGAACCCTTTTCTTATCATGTGAGGCCCCTACTTGGGGCCTCCAAGGGGAAATAGTAAGTGGGTTATGAGTAGAGTTATAAGTACCCTAAATGGAGTTACCCTAATTATGACCCTACTTATAACCGACTTACTAAGTCCCCTGGGCCTCCAAGTACCTTAGCTTCATTAGCAGATGCAACCGAAAGTTCATGGCGAGCCGTTTAGAAGCTCCGAAGCTCTAGAAGGCCTCTAAAGTAGGGCCCTCTTTGGGGGTTCCTTAAAGGTACCTATAAGGGATTCTGTAAGGGTTACGAAAGTTGTTCCATAACGGGACCTATAAGGGATTCTATAAGGGTTTCTATAAGTTGAGGGTACTATAAGGATTCTATTTTGTTAGTTCTCTAAATTAGGGTCACTTTTTTCGGTCCTTTCCATACGGGTGACGTGTGACGAGCTATTCGGGCGGACCTGAAAAGGGACCCCAATTTAGAGAAGGGGCTTCGGGTAACTGATAGACACTGAGCCCCACCCTCTACCTAAAGGATCGCGGGACTTGGTGAGTAAGGTCATAAGAGGTTATAAGTACCCAAGTATATACGGTTACCTTCCTCATAGGGTATAACGCTACTTTCCAAGTCCCCTGATCGCATAACCCAAAGGGTCCAAAGTACCTCTATAGTAGAATGTAGGGTTTCTATGCTAGGAATTGTTATTATGATTTGGGAAAGTATCCCCCATAACAGAACCTAGGACCCTTTGGGGTAAGCAATCCCAAGGCCCGGAAAGCGTTTTCCCCTCCAGGCGATGGTTTGATCCTCATTTCCCAAAGGTCAAGTCCTTTGTTGCGGATCCTGTCACGTGTATACCCATAGGCTCCTTAGTAGTATACCCATTTTGGGATTACCGTATAGGGTTCTAAATATGAACCACCAAAAAGGAACTACTTAGGAGCCTATGGGTGTCCTTACAACACCTGATAGAGCCGACGGATGAGTCGGACCCCTTAGGATCCTTGAGATGGATTGGTTCACAGCAGAAACCTTATGACCTTTGCCCATACTCTCAAACCTCCTTGGACTTCCGTGTGGCACCCTTTAAACCGGGTTTAGGGTTTTGGGGTTTTGGGGTTTTGGGGTTTAGGGTTTGGGGTTTGGGGTTTAGAGTTTAGGGTTCCCCAGAGGGTCCGAGTACCCAAATAGTAAGGTTTTAGGTCCCAAAATCCATCCTCTGAATGGTTTTTGGACCTTGAAACCCTACTATTTGGGCACTTGGACCCTTAGGGAACCGGCTTTGGGCAGGCTCTCTGGTAAGGACAAGTCACAGAGTCGGCTAATAAAAAAAGCAGGCATGATTCGACTCAGACGCTGCGACGACACCCTAAACCCTAAACCCCTAAACCCTACAACCCTACACCCTAAAACCCTAAACCCTAAAGCGACGAAAACGATTCAGGGGTCGGGGTTAGGGGCCTAAGGCAGCTAAGGGGTTCAGCGTTCAGCGTTTACGCTTCAGGGAGGGACAACAAAGGGATGTTATAGCCCTAAGGCTCAAAATAGCCGAAAAGTGCTGCATAGTATGGTCTTTGGGCCCAAAAGCCTTAGAATATGAGCCCTTATAGGACTCTTAGCTGTGGGGTTTTACCTAAAACCCTATACTCTCCGCCGTAGAGCTAGGATTTGGGGTTTAGGCTTTTGCGCTTCTGGGGGTTGAAATTTTAAAGTGTCGTAGCTTCGGGCTCTTGGTGCTATGGTTCAGAAGTGACACGTCATGGTTGTGCTGCGGAGAATGGCGCGGTCGAAATTTGAGGATCGATGGCTTTAGGATTTGCTGAGGGGGTTGGGGGGATACCCTGCACCCTGTGAAGCCTACGCCCTAAACCCTAATAGCGCTGATCTTTTTGGATGTTGGGCTTTAGAGTGTTTCGGGTTGCACACAAAGGCCGTAAGGTTTGCAAGTGGTTTGGAGTTCAGGGTTTAGGTTAGGGGGCGTTCCACCTGATTAAGCGTGCAACACATAAATGCCAAAACTGTTGCCATCGACCCCTGCGCACCCTCCACCTAAACCCGAAAGCCCCATAAGTATACCGTGCAACTTCATAAACACTAAACCCCTAAACTCTAATCCCTACACCCCTAAACCCTAAACCCTCAACCCTATACTCACAAACCATAGACCCCTAAACCCCTAATTTAAATCCCGAAGCCCTAAGCACAGCCTCACCTGAGGCTCTACGTGGCCACACTTGAGGCGCGTTTTGGATTGCGTGGGGCCCGTTGAGCTTTAAGGGTCTTTGGGTTTTGAGGTATATTGGGTAGTTCTCTAAATTGGGACCCCATCTTTAGATCCCTATAAGAAAAAGGACCTGTTTAAACGGGACCCTCATTTAGAAAACTACCCATATAGAGCCTGTATAGTACGCTTAACTTATAGAAACCCTTTCAGAAACCCTAAAAGATCCCATTAAGGAGTCCCAACAGGGACCCGGGCTTAGGTGTAAAGCCTTAAACCCAAAACCCTAAACCCAAACCCCTAAACCCTAAACTCTAAAACCCTAAACCCTAAAACTCCAGACCCTAAACCCCAAACCCGAAACCCCCAACCCTAAACCCGAAACCCTCAACCCTAAGCCCTCGACCCTAAATCCTCAACCCTCAACCCTAAACCCTTCAGGGCTTAGGGCCGTAGGGGCCAGCTTGGGTCGGTGCCGGTTCGGGGTTCAATGTGTAGAGTGTAGGGTTTCAGACGTTCCGCGTTTCGGGTTGAAGGTAGTGTAGATAACAAAGGCTTAGGGTTTTACAGTTTAGAGTTTACTTCAGGGTTTTAGGGTTTAGAGTTTAGGGTTTACGGTGTAGAGTTTAGGGCTTAGGGTTTAAAGTTTAGGGTTTAGGGTTTTAGGGCTAAAGTAATTATCCCCCACAGCCCTATTCTTATGATGAAGGTCCCTAGATATTGGAGCTTCATGGGGTGTTAGGATTTTCCTGGGCCTTACAGAACCTACCTTCTTTAAGGGCGTCCTTTCGGAAATGTCATAATAAGAAACCCTAGCAAGGTAGGTTCTTGAGGGTCCAGGAAACCCTAAACCCTAAAAGCCCTAAACCCAAAACCCTAAAAGCCCTAAACCCCACACCCCTAAAAAATCCTAAACCCCAAAAACCCTCATCTCTCCCAAACCCTTAAAATACCCTGAAACCTAAACTCCCAAACCCTACGGTCCAGGTAACGGCTTGGACTCGGGCTCTAGGTGTAACTCACCTCAGCACCTTTGGGTCTGTGGTCCAGCGTGATGGTCCGGTCCAGAGCTGTGATTCTGCAAAACCCTGCATCCTGGGTTTAGGGTTTAGGGTTTAGCTGAAAACCTCACAAGGCTCATGGACCCATGGCTTGAGAGGTATAGGGTTTTGGGGTTTAGGGTTTTGGGTTTTTGGTTTTGGTGTTTAGGGCAGCGGACATAGGGATTAGGGATTTTAGAGCGTCGAGGTTTGCAGAATTAACATAGAAGCCAATGAAGCATTCCGAGATTGTTCCCGATAATACGTGCACGATATGCAATAATGTACCCCTACAACCTTAGTCTAGCACACATGAGTATAAGGCGCCCCTGTATTGAGCCTGAACTTCGCTCTGAAAAGAACATTTGCGAGTTGAACACATTTAGGGGTTTAGCCCCTAAGCCCTAAACCCCTAAACCCCTAAATCTCTAAACTCCTGAACCCTAAACCCAGAGTTTAGGTCTTTGGGTTTGGAGGTTCCGGTTGGTCGCAGGCGCTTTGAAGAGAACCCACAGGCCCTAAGACAACGACGGACCTGACATAAAAAAAACAAAGGCAAAAGCTTAAATACGGTTGATGATATAAATCCTGCAATACCCATAATAAGGAATGTACCAGCATTCCCATAGTTTAGGGTCCTCAAGGTATTGCAGGATTTCTATCATCAACCGCATGAGATTGCTTCGATGCTTGATGGTCGTATCCTAAGTTGATCACCCGATTCTAGTCCACCGTATCATGCCTAGTTTATATAGATATCCTATCCACCTCTGTAACCATCTATCTGTGCATGATGGTGAATATTGGTCAGGCAGCTCCTGCGCGTGTGTCATTCCAATATATCTTATGCACGTAGTCGTACCATAAGGGTCCAAATGCCCAAATAGTCGGGTTTCAAGGTCCAAAAACCATTCAGAGTATGGACGTTGGGACCAAGAACCGTACTATTTGGGTACTCGGGTCTGGGGTAGATTAGACCACTTGAATTAATCCGTGTGTCGAAATCGCCTGTCATCCCTAAGGTTGAATCGAAGTTTGTCGATCTCCACAACCTTTCATGACGCAACGTAGCACAAGCCACGCCAACCTAGCACACATGCTACAGCCACGCGTCGCGATTGCGGTTTGTGAGTGATTGGCGAATAAGGGTGAGAGATTAACCCTAAACCCTAAACCCTAAACCAGAACCCTAAACCCTAAACCCTAAACTCCACTCCCTAAACCCTTAAAGGTTTATCTTTCACGGCGGTCGGGCTTCTCACATTACAGGGCCCCTGAATTCCACTCCCAGCCCTACAAAAAGTCAAGCCCTAAACTCTAAACCCAAAACCCTAAACCCTATAAACCCTAAACCCTAAACCCTATAAAGCCTAAGCCCTAAACCCTAAACTTATAAACCCTATGAAGCCTAAACCCTATAAGGCCTAAGCCCTATAAAGCCTAAACCCTAAGCCCTAAACCCTATAAAGCCTAAACCCTAAACGGAATAAAGCCTAAACCCTATAAAGCGGTGGAAAAGGTGTTGAAAAAGAAAAACCCTATAAAGCCTAAACCCTAAACGGAA
>CAJNJA010014576.1:0-11588 GCA_905231915.1 Symbiodinium necroappetens | reverse complement strand
TGTACGCTTTGAAGATAGCTTGTTGCGAGGGGTCAAGAAGATCCTTGGGCATACCATCTTCCCACCGAATGAAAGGCACTGGATCTTTCGAGGTTGATGCTAAACGATGGTAGATGCCGTTGTCGGTAATGACGATCAAATGAGTTCTGGCCATGATCGCATCCATGTCTTCCTTTTCTTCAACACCTGCGAACGAAGGGTTGATGAGCTTCTTGAAGTTCTGGTAAGAAATCTGCCAAATCTTCGAAACGGACATTTCCTTGAAAACCTCGTTGTCAACCTCGTCGGCATACGGATTGTTACATGCGTGTCTGCCCGCTCCCTGTTCAAACTGTGCGGAAGAATATCTAGCCCACACCGTAGCGTCTTCTTCCTGGATTGAACAGGTGATGTTAAGGATAGTCGCGTGCAAAATTTGCTCTTATTCTCTTGGTGCACAGGTTGATGTGACTTTAAGTCGACTTGATTCGTAGGTAAACATTTGTTACGTTTCTAAACACAAAGCAAAGAAACTGATGGGTTCAAGAATGCCTTGAGGAAGGAAGCATCCATGCGTTGGAGCATCCCGTCATCGAACACGCCGGGCTTGAACTTAGTCAGGGGTTCCGCCTTGAAAAAGTCAAGATGTTTCGCGGTGACGATTGAGGGTACAAGGTCACTGCGATCCGCCATGTCGATTTCATACTTGGACTGGACGAATAGAACCGTTTTGGAGCCAAGCGATTTTCCAGTGCGAGTGCGCCCAATCCAGGTCACACCGTGTTGACGCATTGTCGGGAGCATCTTTGCGATCACGTTGTCCAAGAACCAACCCACAAAGCTTTTCAATGTAAACGGCCAAAACTCGAGCGTTTTTGCGTTTTGACGACCTTTCATGTAATTGCCGAGCGCTTCCTTGACTTTCCCCTCACTCCAACCCTCAATCTTGCCACCGGGCATGTGCACCTGTTCGTCGGTCCATTCCATGAACTGATTTCTGTTATTCGCCCTAGGACCGAACTCGCGAATAAAACGATATCCTTCCTCACGAGCTTGTTGATCAACTGTGAGCTTCTTTTCGAACTTCGGCTTCACCAACCAATGACGTAGCTGTTTTCCTCCTAAGCGGTCCATCATGTAGTTTAGACCTGACAAAGCGAGTCTCGTTTGACTGCCCCAATCAAAACGAAGTGGATTACCATGACACATCGCAATGGCATCCTTAGCATTGATTTTGTTCTTGTGGAGATACACGTGCTTAAAGATGTGGACGTATGCTCCGTTAGCGTCTCCTTCAGAAGGTGGGGCTGTAGACAAGATGATGATCTGAAGCGTGTAAGGCACCATAGGCTCCTTTTTCAACGAGAAAGGTTCGGGTAGTTGAGCATACTTGCCTTGGTAGCAAATCTTGTAGATGTTCTCGAACATGCCGTCGGTGACATCGAGATGATGATACATCAGGCAATCTGCGAACTGTTCAACTTTGGTGCTGGAGCTATCAAGCTGACGAACGGGGAGGTCACCGATGCCTATGTCGCCGAGAGTGCGATCGCTTTTGATCGGTCGAGTTTCAGGTCCCTGAAGTTTCAAACCGGTCACATGCGCACACGCCTCGTCGAAAGTGAGATTTCCATCCTTGCCACCCTCCTGGTTCACAAAACTAGCCATGGCAAGATCTGTCTTGCTATTTTGCACTTTCAGCAGCCAAAACCCTGCAGGAACAACGCCGCAGCTTTGAGTAATATGTCTTGTGCCGAGAGAAATCCCAAAACCCAAGATCAAAAAAACAAAAGCCCCAAAACCAAAACCCCCAAAACCAAAAAAACCAAAAAAACCAAAACCAAAAAAACCAAAACCAAAAAAACCAAAAAGATTAAAAAAACCATTATTTCAGAACTCTTCCATTTGTGAATGTTTCTAATTATATTCTGTAGGAGTACTGAAATAATGGTTTTTTTGGTTTTTTTTGTTTTTTTTGGTTTTGTTTTTTTTGGTTTTGTTTTTTTTGGTTTTTTGGTTTTGGTTTCTTGGCATTGATCAAAACAGCAAAAACGCAGCGGACAGTTTTCGGCCTCAAACCGAAATTACAATTCAATTCAGTGAGGTTTTATCCGACTTTTCGGTTACCTATTTTGTAGCTGGATCCTATGATATACAGCCGGTTAACCAAAAACGGAACTACAACAGAGTGTTTGGGTACACTCTTCACTGGCAAATCGCCATGGAAGTTGACCCCGTCACCTTGATGCCGCCTCGAAGGCCGAACCCTGAACCGTTCAGGGTTCAGGAGTTTGGGGTTTAGGGCTGGAGCTAAAAAGAGAACTTCAAACCCTGAACGAACTGCTTAGACATGCAGCATAGAACACAGCACTTCCCAAAGAGTAGCCTGTCTCAAAGCCGGTTGAAGATTCTTGAACATCCGGATTGAACACAATGTGTGCAAGAGCTTGTCAAACCTTCAACCCTGAGCCCCAAACCCGAAACTTAAAACCCTAAGCATTCAACTAAGTGAAAGCGGCGGCGATGCAGGTGAGGAAGCTCGTGGAGCATTTATCCAGAAATCGAACCTCCGCCGGTTTAGGGTTTAGGTTTAGGAGTTAAGAGGTATGCACGTATTGCAGGTGTGGCCGCAGCTTAAGTGCTCCTTTAGGGACCCCCCCAATTTCAGGCTACAGGGAGGGTCATGCTCGGCCTTGTACTTCTATGGTACCTTTAGACAAGCGATCCGTGGGCTGTCATGCTAAGACCGAGTAAGCCACTAGCTGTACGGTCTTTGGGGGGCAAAGGGGGTGCAGTGTGCAGAGGAAAAGATAGGAAATAGTTACCAAAATACCGTAAACAGTTCGGGGGGACCTGAAACCTACGCGAAAGCTTACTACTTGTAATAGGATGACATGGGTTTAAGACTTAGTGGTTTAAGGGCTGGGCTTTGTGGGCTTTCCAGAAACGGCATCCAGGGCACAAAACCCCCCCTACCCTAAACCCTAAACCCTGAACCCTAAATCCTAACCAGGTGAAGGCCTTCTTCACCCAGTGGACGTTGACCTCTCGGTAGGTGTCTCGCCGAAGCTGTGGCGACATTCCTGGCAATTGGGCGTGGGGGGGTCTGGGATAGACTCTAAACCTAACCCTCAACCCTTTAAGCTTGAAAAACCTAAACCCAGGACCCCAAATGTCAATCCCCTGAAGCTTACAGAAGCTTACACTACGCAATCTCCTAGGACTGGAGTATCCCAGGTGAACTAAAGGCTCACCTTTGGGATTACAAAGGGTTTATTATGATAGCACCCTAAAGTTTAAAAAGGTAAAGGTTTCCGATTCTACTACTAAGTCCTGAACCCTAAAACCCTAAACCCAACCCTGAACCCTAATCCCTAAACAGTATGCTGCTCCAGCCAAGGTTCGCTCTAAGATCTGTTGCCAGGCTTCATACCTTTGGCGGCTTGAGAGGCTCGAGGGGGTTTAGGGTTCAGGGTGGGGTGGACTATATGGGATTCTTGGAGAGTCATGGGGGAAGGCTGTAAGTGCCGCTACTGGGGTCGGTTAGAAGTAGCTGCAGCTTTTTTCCCTGACCTTATTTACCACTGTTGATGATATAAATCCTTCATTACCTTAAGGACCCTAAAGTAATAGGGAATTACGGTATATTCCTTATCATGGGTAATGCAGGATTTATATCATCAACCGTAGGGCCCCTTTATCCTTTCAGTAGGGCACTGGGTTTGGTTTCAGGCTTTAGCATTCGAGGCTCAAAGCCATGGTTTAGCTTGGTTTAGCTGCGCTTTTAGGTTCTTGTGAAGATAACGGCGCCGAATTCAGGGCTCGAGGGGTCACTGATTCGCGAAGTAACCTAACTCTAAACCCTAAAACTGAAAAATGACCTCGACATCCGTGACTTAATCGTAGATGCAACCCGCCCTACAGCTAAAAACTTCAAAATCCATTGCTAGCTCAAAGCTTGCCAAGACATTCAGTCCTAGGATTTGGGCTCCCTGGGCAAAGCCCAAACCCTGTAAGCCCCACAAAAGCCTGGAGGATCTTAACCGAAGCCTAATTCACCCCTATCAAAGCCTGCAGTACCCTGAAGAGAAGCTTCCAGTAACCACATTAACGCTTTCCAATAAAAAAACCCGAACCTATATCTAGATCTATATATATATATGTGTGTGTGTATATATATATATGTATGTATGCATGTATATACATACAGACTTATCCTCTAAACATATACAACACCCTGTTCATACAGCAAGCTGAAAGAATCCTTACAGAAACCTTAGCCACTTCAAGCGGCTCGTGCTGCGCCGTGGAGCGGAGGAAAAACTTCCGGAGACGGACTTTCATCTCGTGGGGCAGACTCAACCTGCGGTTTTGAGATTCAGGGGTTTAGGGTTTAGGGTTTGGGGTTTAGTTAGGGTTTAGGGTTTAGGGTTTGGAGTTTAGTTAGGGTTTAGGGTTTAGGGGTTTAGGGCTTTGGTGTTTTACGGTTTAGGGGTTTAGGGGTTTAGGGTTTAGGGTTTCGGGTTTAGGGGTTCGTGTTTAGGCTTAGGGCATGCAAAAGGTTTACATACTAGAGGGGTTTGGCGATGTGAGTGTCTAATTCAGGGTTAGAAGTCTTTGCAGGGAGCTCTGGAATTTGGCTGGTGATTTCGTGGGTATTTCTAGTAGAATCTTAAGAGGTTTATAGGCTGTTTGTCAGGACTTTTCAAGTCTATAATCATGTATCCTACAGGAGTATATGGGGGTTGGTAGGCCTTAACATACCGGCCTTCAAATAAAATATAGCGTTTTAGGGCATGTTGTGTTCAATTGGAGTGCTTGTAAGGGATTACTACTAATCCCTGATAAAGACCTCTGGAGTTTAAGGGTTTAGGGTTTAGGGCGGCTCTTGATTACACGTTTGCACATCAGGTACATCAACCTGGTAATAAGGGCTGGGTTTATTGGGCCAGCAAACCTGGAACCCTAAACCACATCACCTAGTGGCTTCTTGACTTCCTTTGCATGTTCTATTGAAGGAGCAGCTCCGGGACATGGCTTAGGTTCTTCAGGGTAGGGCTGGGGATTGAAGGGCACGGGTCTCCTTAAGTCTAGGACATTTTAAGGTGGGTAGTTACCGTTATAGGAGCCTTATAGAAGGTCTATCTACCTTATAGAAGCCCTATATACCCTAAACTCCCCACCTGTAGCTTCCTTTTTACGTAAGCGCATTTTTACAGCCTTAGACTGAACCCCAGTGTACGAAGTCTTCTGGGCGACCTGAACCCTAAACCCTAAACCCAAAGACCTAGATCCCCAAACCCTAAATTATCGCTGTGATTCATGGCTTAGGGCTTACCCTGAAACCCTAAATGAACCCTAAACCCTAACTAAACCCTAAACCCTAAATCCTACACTTTTAAACCCTGACTAAACCCTAAACCCTAATCCCGAACTTTTTGTAAAACCCTAAACCCCAACTAAACCTAAACCATACGTCCTATTTTTTACAATCCTAAACCCCAACAAACTGCTTTTAAAGCCCTAAACCCCAACTAAACCCTGAACGATACATCCTATTTTTTAACCATAAACCCCAACTAAACCCTAAACCCTACATCCTAAATGCTTTTGGAACCCGAACCCATCTAAACCCGAAGCTCTACATCCTAAACTTTTTTACACGCTTAACCCCAACTGAACCCTACACCCTACATCCAACTGAACCCTACACCCTACATCCCAATTTTTTCGGAAACCCTAAACCTCAACTAAACCCTAAACCCTACATCTCAAACTTTTTGTAAAGCCCTAAAGCCCAACTAAACCCTAAACCCCACATCCTAAACTTTTCGAAACCCTAAACGTCAACTAAACCCTATATAAACCCTACATCCTAAATAGTTTTTAAAACCCTATACCCCAACTCAACCCTAAACCCTAAATACATCCTAAACCCTGAACCCTAAATACACCCTAAATAAACGCTAAACCCTAAATAAACCCTAAACCCTAAACCCTTAATAAACCCTAAACTCTGAAATTTGAATACACCCTACACCCTAAATAAACCCTAAAATCCTGAATACACCCCAAACCCTAGATACATGCTAAAATCCAACCTGGCGCTTCGGGTCTTTCGGGCTCCCTCGCCTCTGGGGTCTCGGCTCTTCTGTGTCCACTAAACCCTTTTAGGGTTTAGGGGTTTAGGGTTTAGGGTTTAGGGCCTAAACCCTAAACCCAAACCCTAAACCCTTTTAACTCTAAACCCCTAAGCCTCAAACCCCACACCCGAAACCCTTAACCCTAAACCCCTAAACCCCAAAACTCCAAAGCCCTTAACCCTAAACCCCAAAGCCCCAAACCCCTAAGGACAGCCCCAAGGATGGATTGCTTGATGTGCGCATCGCTCTCACGATTTGGGATAAGGGCCTCCAGACGGTATAGGGAAAAACTGGCTATACGGTACTGTGAGTGTATTGCATAAGGATGCTAAGCTGCTAAGAGCTGAGCATCTTGCTGCTCAGTTTCGAGAAACCGTAATTAAACTGACGCCCTTCCGGGTTTGGGCTTTCACAGCGCCTATCGGCGATCATATTGAGATCGTCCATGGTCTGCTGATGGGCCAGCTGATGCGCATTCCTTAGCTTAGCTTCCACGTTTTTGGAAGACGGTGTTGGAAGAAGGTGCAGTATAATACTCTGTGCCAGCATGGAAAGGAACAACTCCTGCATCTGCATGCACATGATCGAAATTGGATACCTTTGGAATATGATGGAATATGATCAAGACACTTATGGAAAGACACATATATATATATATATAAATAAATATATATATATATACATATGTATATATATATACAACGCATGCATATCATCTATGATATTCTACATATAGGTATACATACACACACATATGTATGTATGTATATATATATATGTATATAGATCAACGTATACGATTCTGATCACTGTGTGACACGTCAGTACCTTCGTATATGCCGTGTATATACGGGCAGGTGTATCTATAGATGTATATATATATACATACATACATTTACACATATATATATACATACATACGAATGCTTATCTACATACGTGAGTGAACACCAGGAACCAGCAAACAAAAAAAATTAACCCCAAGAACTCTTGGGATCTCGGACTTCTGAGTCCTGAGCACTCGAAACCCTGTGCCTGAATAGGTTTAGGGTTTAGAGTTTAGGGTTGAGGATGTAGGGTTTAGGGCTTGGGATTTAGGGTTTAGGGTTTTAGGGTTTCGGGTTTAGGGTCTAGCTGTGCTCCTTCAGTCGTTCCTTTTGAAAGGGGCCTATAAGGGTTGCTGTTCGGGCTTAGTAGAGTGTAAAGGGTACTTTATAGGAACGCCTTTAAGGGGTCTATTTTTTGGATCCTCCCGGCGGTCTCCCTTTAGGGGCCCTTTTTAACACGGTCCATAAGGGTTACTACAAGGGTTCAGCATTGGAGCCTTGAGAATTAGGACTTGGGCTATACTGTAACAAGAGCTATATTCAGGAACGTTAAGGAATGGTAATAAACATTATCCAGGCTTCTATATTGCATCACTGAGTCATGCACCACATGCTTGCTGCCAGTCACGCTAAACCTAAAGCCCGAAACCCTATAACGACTCTAAAGCCCTAGATCCTAAACCCTACAGCCCTAAACCCCTAATCCCTACACCCTAACCCCTAAAACCCTAAACCCCAACCCCTAATCTCTAAAGCCCTGAACCCCAACCCCCAATCTCCAAAGCCAGCCCTAGACCCCTGAACCCCAACCCCTAATCTCTGAAGCCCGAAACCCCTGAACCACAATGCTCGAAACCATGGCATTCTGGCGTTTGGCTGGCCATGAACAACCTTTGGGCTGAATTCATGTGAGTACCTTAAAAGGGATCCTAATTGGGGTTATGGTAAGTAGGATTATAGGTACCCTAAAGGGGATCCTAATTGGGGTTATGATGAAGGATGTGCCCCATGTTCTGTTGAGGTTTCGGGTTCGGGGCTTAGGGTTTAGAGGTTTCGGTTTGGGGTTTTGGGGTTTAGGGGTTTAGGGGTTTAGGGGTTTGGGGTTTGGGGGTTTAGGGTTTAGGGAAGTTTGGGATTCAGGGATTCAGCTGATCTAGGGGATTGTTTAGGGCCTAGGCCTTAGGGTAACTCGATTGGGGACAAAAGGGGTTTGCGGTCTAGAGTTTAGGGTTTAGGGGCAAGGATAGAACATGCATGACCGGAATGAGCCACAGCACGCATGGCCCCTAAACTCCTGAACCCTAGACTCTAAACCGTAACGCCCAATCCCTAAACCCTCATCTCTATCCCTAACCTCACTAATTATCATCGACTCGGCAAATCCGAAAGGTTCTTTTTCTGGTAGTGGGTAAAGCCCAGCGGCAGGGACGAGGCAATCGCGGTCGATCGACTGATGACCTGGCTCCACTCATTTAGGGTTGAGGGCTTATATAGGGTTAGCGGTCGAATTCCAGTTCTGCAATGCTTCGACCCGGGTTCTTTCGGGTCTGCAGGGCTCCAGAAAATTCATGTGAGTTTAGAGGAGAACTCCATGGGGTTTGCAAGACTTATAAGGCCCTATGGGGTTGCAAAGGCTTGTACCAGCTTTCAAAGAGGTCTAGGCGTTTCGGACCTATAGTACCCTGATAATCCTACTTGCACCGTTGCACGAACCTCGACATACCAGGTTTAGGACCATGCAAGATGCGAAGTAGGGGCCTGCAGGTCTTGGAAAAGGAAGCAGGGTTGGGGTTTGCATAGGGTGTTCAGGGTTTAGGGTTTATAGGGTTCAGGGTTTAGGGTTTAGGGGAATTGGGGCCTGGGATGCAAGGGTTTAGGAACTAGGACCTGCGCAAGCAGGATGTCTATGACTCTATTACCAGTATCTCCGCAAGACTACCCAACAGATGCACTCATCAATCTCATCAATAGCCATCTAGGGTATATATCTATATATACATATATAAAGGGCCTTAATTAGAATAGGGTTGTGCGTCCTTTATAGTATAATTCTAATCAGGAGCCCCCCAAAAAAACACACACACACACACAAAATGTGTGTGTATGTATGTATGTATGTATGTATGTATGTATGTATATGTATGTATATGTATGTATATGTATGTATATATATATGTGTATATATATATATAGGTAATGATTGAGGCCCCTATCTCTCTCTCTCTCTCTCTCCTCTCTCTCTCCTCCCTCTCTCTCTCTCTCTATGTATATATATATATATATCCTGACCAATTCCCCAGGTTCATCTGCACACACATAGCCTAAGCTGGCTTGGAAGGTTCGATGCCGGAGCCCTCATTGAGCCTGAAAGCCATACCGAGGAACCCAACGCCCTGGCAGGATTTACCCGTGTTGTCTAGGGTCGAGGGCATTTCAAACTGACAGTCAAACAGGAAACCGGGGAGCATTTTATGTTACTAAGTTCCTGCTGGGATGCCCTCAGAGAAAATGCGACATGTGTTAGCATCCCTAAACCCTAAACTCAAAACCCTAAACCTCGCTTTAGGAATCGTGGTTTCGGGCCCAGGGCAGTCGAGAATGCCCTCGGAAGTCTGTGGTGATGGCAAGGTCCATTATGAAGCTGGGCTTTATACTACCACCTCTATCACTGCAATCCGCAATCAGAGTATAACCGTCATGGTTACCATTCTATCATAATCAAAGCACTACGGGGAGCAGCAGAAGAAGGAGAGTCACTTCCTGATCTTTCTGGTTTGGCAAAATTTGGCTGGTCTGTCGTGAAGGCAGTGGCCGAGATTGCTGCTGCTGCTGTGGCGGTTGTTGTTGTCGTGTTCTTCCGCAGCAGCCACTGCGGTCATGGTCGTCGGCGTCGTCGTCGTCGTCGTCGACATCGCAATAGTAATAGCATAATAGCAGCAACAAGTTGCCATGGGACTCGGAGCAACAGTCGTGATGCTGATAATGATGTGGGAATTTGCAAAACAACAAAGGAAGACTAAATAGCATAGGGATATGATGCCATGCGGCCATCACACAACTCTTTACACCTCCACCCCGAAACCCTAGAACGGTGCGGCCAAGACGCCTGCGTCCACATAAAGCCTCCGATCAGGAGGAGGATCGTAAAGAAGATCCGCTCGCCCGTGCCAGTCGCGGTGTAGGCATGCGGATGAACTAGAATGGTGATGCCCGTGTAGAAGGACATTATATACCTGGGACGGATTCTTGGTAGCTGAAAACCCTAAACCCTAACACCCTGAACCCTCCACCCTAAACCCTAACACCCTAACCCCTAACACCCTGAACCCTAAACCCAGCTTCGGAAGCAAGGAAGTTTCAGACTGGAACAGACAACACTGGAGACTCCAGCACCCCTGCACATCAATGGATTTAGGGTTTAGGGTTTATTGTTTAGGGTATAACTCATATAAGTTATGCGATGACCTGTGAAACGAATGATAAAAATTGAGGTATGGTACTTGATTAAGGGGTCTTGAAGGCTCGGGGAACATAGGAACATCTCGACAAACCTGGATGCTAAAACAATCAAACAGTTCAATCCTCCCACTTTGGGCCTGAACCACAACATCCTAAGCCCTGCACCCTGTAGCTAGAGCCCTAAACCCTAAACTCCCCTACGCCCTAAATCCGTATAGCCCTAAACGCAAGTGAACGGTTCAGCTAACGCCAGAGCTTGGGCGCGGTCGGTTTAGGCTTCATGTTTAGGGATTTTGGGTTTACGGCTTGTACATCCGGGTTGTGAAATTGTCATGGTCATGGGTCTGGTAGGACCTCTGTAAGATCCAACCATAAACCCCAAATCCTAAACCCCACTACCCCAAGGCACGAAAAGCTTATACTCTACGTCCTAAATACCGAATCCCACACCCCAAATCCCGCACCCCAAACTGCAATCGAATCTCTCTAGAATCCTTACACGGACCCCCCAAAGGTTAAAGTGGATTACAACCCTATACATCCTAAACCCCCTAAAACCAACAAAAGTGAGCCCGAAGACCCCTAAACCCTAAACCCCAAACCCTAAACCCCAAAACCCCTAAACCCCAAACCCTCTAAACCCCAAAACACCCTGAATTGTACGCCCAGACCAAGGCAGCTGACGCATTGTAGACGGTGATCGAGGGCCGATCTTCCGGCCGCCAACCTTCATACAGGCGGAGTCCTGGCTTTCCGTCAGTTTCATTTCCTTTAGGGGGTCTTTAAGGGTCTACGGCTTTTAGGGTTTAGGGGTCTATGGTTTAGGGCGTAGGGTTCCGCTATGGAGACTTCGTCAACCCTAACCCCCAGCTGGCCCTAGCTGAACCTTATATAAAACCCTAAAACCCAAAGCCCCTAAAACCCTTTGAGGGGTCTTTCCCTAATACTAGCTAGGATTTACATTATAAGGTGAACAACACCCTAAGAGAACCCCCCAAAAAAATTATGGCCCCTAAGGCCCTGGCTAAGTCCCAACCCTCAAGTTCCTAAACCCCCAAACCCTGAACCGTAAACCCTAAACCCCTAAACCCTGAACCATAAACCCTAAACCCCTAAGCCCTGAACTGTAGGGCCTAGAACCCCTAAACCCTGAACCCTAAATCCCTAAACCCTGAACCGT
>CAJNJA010014575.1:322-12139 GCA_905231915.1 Symbiodinium necroappetens | reverse complement strand
CATGCAAGTTACTACAAGCAGCAGCTCTGCAGAGACAGGTGCACATGCCGCACTGACATGTATGTGCACTCACAGTAGTAGTGGTGGTAGTAGTAGTAGTAGTAGTAGTAGTATAGTCACTGCCACTAGCATTGCTTCAAGCACGAGCAACTACAAGCAATACGGCAATAAGATCGGTGATTCTTGTTGTGGGTTGCTCGGCTTTTCGTCCGGGGCGAAGTCATTTAGGCCAATTACAGGCAGGCATTATTTTTGTGCATAGCGGAGCAGCGGCAGCAGCAACAACAACAACAGCAGCACCGAGAGAATCACATCGGCAGCAGGGGCAGACTCAGCAACATCATCTTTAACATCATCACTACCACCTTCACCATCATCGCCAATACCGCCACCATCACCGACATTACCATCATCACCATCATCACCATTATCACCGTCATCACTATCATCCCCGTCACCGCCGTCCTTATCACCAGCATCCTGGCAACATGATTAGTTCTACCATCATCTCCATCCTCACCTTCGTCATCAAGACCAGCAGACGTACGTTCTTCGCAGGCACCATCTGCAGCAGGTCGATCACCACCAACATTGCCATCATATTCAGAATCATCGCGGCCACGAGGATTATGACGTTCAGGATCAGAAGCATGATAAGGATGAGCATACGTAGTCTAAGCCATTGTCCTCCGTCCGTGCATCGCATGACTTCCCAAAACCGCAGGCTTGCACTGAAGCTTAAACCCGAGCTTGAAGTCGCGGCACAGCTGAGAAGCAAGGAACTCGTCTTGGGGTCGGCCAACCTTGGCAGTGGCTGAGCTCAGAAGTGGGGTGTACAGGGGTGCAGGTTGCAGGACGAGAGGCTACGGCAGTTTGGTTGGTGACCCTGACTAGGAAGGGTTTCAGCTGTTATGGAAGTAGGATTATAGCAGAGGTAGTTCTTCTGGAGCCTCACATGCAAAATATCCTAATCCCCTATTTCCTACAAGCTACAGGGAGGGTATAGGGTGCAGGCTTCACGGTTCAAGTCTCAAGGCGTGATTGGAGGGTTGACGTTGGAGTTGGGAGTATGGGGATTTGGAATGCCAGCTGCATTGGGTAGATTCAAAGTTCCAGATTCATTTTCAAACCTGTTGGATTTTGCCTGCCTTTCCACAGCATGCCGCAAATTCCAAGACCGGTCCCTCCGTTTCTGGAAGCTTTCTGGTGCTCATTGATTTTTGATACGGGCAACTACGCAGCTAAGTAAGCTGCCTACATGATTTCTAGGGCTCTTCCACATCATAGCCGGCAGAGCTTGGCAATGCAGGATAAGGAGCTTTGCCACAATACGGACCCCCAACCCGTAGCCTGATCTGGAAGAGTGGCAGCGATAGCTCGAACAGCACCTGTACTTTTAGGGTTTAGGGTTTCAATGGTTCTGGCCACACATCGGGTGTCCTCGCTTGAAAATGTTCGTACTACAGGGAAGGACAGCACTTGGTGGACACAACGCAGGCATCGGACAGCGCATGCTTCTGTTAAGAGAACGGCGTCCACGGATGTACATAGTACTGGGACGTAGCGAGTAAGTGCAGGCATGCAGGCACCAATTTACTGGCCCAGTTGATGACCGCTGTGAGCTACTAGCTGTGGTCGTATCCGTGCAAGCTACAACAAAGTTCTTGATGACCCTACCAAAGATGTTTGATGAACACACTACTGGTTGTGAAGGCTGGTCTCATGGTGATGAGGTCAGGTACTAGCATAAGGGACATGGTTGTGAGCATCAGCGGCATCGCACTCTTGATCATGCTATCCCCTGTCGTGGCACTGGAAGTCCATCATCTTTATCTTCCCGCTCATCATGGGTTTCATGACCGAAGCTCATACAGTCGTCTTCATCCACTAGTTAAATCTCTACAGCACCTTGGTTCTTGGTGCAGCATAAGGCAGCACGAGTCTGCTCTTCAGAGAAATACACACTCTGCAAGACTCTGACCGTGCATGTCTTGTTCAGATTTGGCACCTTGTCCTTTATTTATGGCTTCACAATTGTATACCGGATACTACGTCGTGTCGAATTTGAGGCCTTCAACCTGCAAGACTATAACTGTGAGCCCCGTTGAAGCCGATTTGAGTCTCAAGCTTCTCGGTCGTTGGGCCTTCCTCCCAATCTGGCTATGGCTCTCCTCGATGGTCCCTTGGCCAGGAGACGCTGGATTTAGGGTTTAGGGTTTTTAGGAGTACCTTAGTTGCGGTAATGGCTTATTTGCAATTGTAAGAGAGCTATATCGAAAAAATGACTCTAGTTACTAAGAATCCGACTTTTGTGCGGGCGGAAGCATCAACAGTCAAGCACGAAGACCTAAGCCGGAAACCCGGTTGATGATACGACTCCTGCATTACCTTAAGGACCCTGAACTTTGGGAATTTTGGTATATTCCTTATTATGGGTAATGCAGGATTTATATCATCAACAAAGCTAAATGCAAACGATACTCACCCTGCGGTCCCCTTACAGGCCTTCTCTAACTGTGGTGTAAAATAGGTAACGTACCAAAAGGCCTTATTCTAGCAAATACAAGCACCGAAATGATGGTAATCAGGCACCCAGAACCTTCATCGTAGTTACAAGGCTTTCCTTTTCTGGCGGGTTGCCGGAAATTTACCGGAATTTAAGCTTGGAGATTGGAAGTTTGCAGTTCACCTTTCTCCAAAACTCAAATTAGATCCTATTTGCGTAACGTTGAACCCTATAAACCCAAAACCTTTGCTTCTTTGGACATTGCTCAATTAGGCGGTCTAGGTGTAGGGTATAGGTTTAGATGAGGCAATATCTACTAGAGCCCTGATCCGTTTCCGAAAGCCCAAAATCCTAAAACTTGTCTCAGAGAGACGACACTTTTGAGGTATTGAAGCGGAGGTCTATACGGAGGTGACGTTCGTGTACCGCCACACCTTCATTGTCGAGGCATGAGTTTCGGGGTTCAGGGCTTTAGGGCCTTTAGGCGTTTAGGCTTTAGGGCTCTAGGGTTCCGGGCTGTACGCTTTGGGGTTTTGGGGTTTAGGCCTGGGGCTCCCTGGGTTAGGATTTCGGGTGTTACAGGTATGGTTTAGGATTTGAAAGCCTTTTGTAGGGCTTTAGGCCTTTGGGGTTTGAGGTAGGATTTTCAGATTATTGGCTTCGGATCCTGAAGCCCTATCCCCCGAAGCCCTGAAGCCAACAGCTCTAGCACTTTCAACCCGGTGTCCCTAAACCTCGTTGCTTGTAAAGAGGCGATGGAGCCATGTTGTCCAGGGAGGGTTCAGGGTTTAGGGACTTCATGAACCTTGCACCTTCGATTTTAATGCTCTTTGCCCACGGCCCTGCGCAACGGGACGCCGTGGACGAAACCAGGGGGCATCGCTGATGCTTGTTCTAGCTATCAGAATGAACCCCCCAGCCACGATGTTTAGACCTTGAAGCGCTGGGCGCTTAGATCGAACCCAGCCCTGAACCGACATTCCGAAAAGGCGCCGGTTTTGAAAGAATCCGGCACTTTCTGCCGGAGCGTTCCTTTGCAGCAATGAGTTTCTCAGTGTGGGCGCCTGAGGCCAAGATAGGTGTCTGAGGAGTTAGTCAGAGTATCGCCTTATTGTCCCTCATTCATTGTAGTCTATACTCGACCCCAAACCCAGTTCTAACTATAGAATCCCCTGTATTAAGTCTTAGAGGGTTCACGTTTTAGGTTTCATTCGGTTGTCTGCACGCCCTAAACAACCTTTCAACCCTTGACCTAAATGCAGATACCAGTAGGAACCCGCAGCACGAGCTCTTATGCTTCAAAGCCCAAGTGCCAGCCTGAGAATCCCATATCCTTGACGTCAAGCTGATTCCTCGAACGTCTAAGCCCTAAGCTCCTGCACCGCTAAACGCTACCGCACCTGAATTGGCGAAGCCCTAAACCCTAAACCCCAAACCCCAGACCCTAAACCCCAAAAGCCGTAAACTCTAAACCCCAAAAGCCCTAAACCCTAAACCCTAAATGGTGAAGCCCTAAACCCTAAAGGCCCATGTGCTGCTCGGAGCCATAAGCCTCAAACCCTCAAGCCCTCAAACCCGAACCCGAAATTCTAATGTTAACTTCATAATAACAACAATAATGATAATAATAGTAATAATAGTAATAATAGTAGTGACGATAACAATAGTAATAATAATAAGAAGAAGAATGGATAAAATTAGTCATAATAATTAAACATCATCATCATAATACACAACAATAATAATAGTAATAATCACACTAATAATCATGATAGCCCTCCCCTTCGATTGAGTTCAGGGCCTGGCAGAGTTGATTGACTCTCGAGGGAGAGGGCCCAGTGCTACTATGCTGGCTGACTCTCTCCGCGACTCTGGGAGGGGTTTTCTTAAGATGAGGGTTGAGGGTTTAGGGTTACCCTGAACTCGAAACCCTCAGTTAAAACCCCGACAAGCCCATGTAAGGCCAAAGGGGGAGCCCAGGTCAGTCAGCCCCCACCTATGACGCGTCTCGAGACCGCTTGCGACGCAATGACCGAGGAAGAGACTCTAAGAGGTCGGGATTATGAGATTTTGGGCTTCATACTTGGAGGTTCATGGGTAGTTCTAAGTAGGGTTATAAGTAGGGTAACTATACTTATAACCCTACTAAGGGGACTAATAACCCCACTTATAACTACCCATGAACCTCCAAGTAGGGTGGAGGCTTTAGGGATTCTGGGTCTAGGAACAAAAGTTTATAGGGTGTAGGGCTTCAGGGTCTAGGAGCCTAGGGGTTCAGGGCTTAAGTAGGGTTTTCGGGTCAGGGCTTGGTGGCTTAGTGTTTATGAGGCTTAAAGGATTGAGGGCTTACGACCTACGTAGCCTTTGTAGCAGTGTCCCCTTGTACGCTAAGCTTCTCTGGCAATCCGGGTGAGGAGTTTCATCATGCGGTTCTCGGGGTGCTAAGTTCAGGTGGCTGTGTGACTTGCACCCGAGAGCCCCCCTGAGCTAAACCATCGGGTTATATAGGACCATAAGGGCATATGGTTATTAATTACTCCGACACCAATGCTAAAACCTCAATTCCATAGTCAAGAGCCTCAATTTTTCGGCAGCCTGTGACAATCAGAGCCCTATTATTTCAATCCCTAGAGACCCCAGAGAGACTGGAATCCTCATGTCAGGCCCCCCTGTCAAGCTTTCGATATTGCGGAAACATCAGACATCGCCACTCCCTTAAGCCATTCGGCCTGAGGTTCTTACGTCATGAATCAATCAGCACGCTCTTATACAGGGGCCATTCGCTTGTTACTTGTTCTATGCATTGAGGCCCCCATTTTGCGCATCCGAACGGGGACTGCTTGAATGGACTGCCCTGTTGTGAAACGTGAGGTTGAGGGTCCAAGTTTCAATGGGGCCAGGTTTTTTTTTTTAAGAGGATTGAAGGTGGTCCTCTGGTTCTCTGGTCCCGTGGTCTCCTGGTCCTGCCGTCCGCGGTTTTCCAATGCTCTGCGACGTCTTTTTTTTGGCCCTCTGGTTTCTCTGGCCTCCTGGTCTTTGCGTCCGTTGGTCGCCTGGCCACCCGATCCCTGTTCCTTGGGTCTTCTGGTTCTCAAGTCCTGTGGTCGCTTCCCAACCCCCCCCGCTGTTTTAAGCAGTGCAAGCTTGCTTCATAGTCAACGAGTTTCTTGTCCGGAAGCCCATCATGCGATCATTGTGTTTGCTGCGCCCCCGCAACCCCCCGCTGATGAAAACATCGGAAAATCTAGATTATCTTTTGCAAATATGTAAATATGACTGGGCAGCCTGAGATTTGCGATGAACCGGAATCGCCAAATGATGGGGAGTGAATCGTTACATGAAACGTTACATGAAAGGGGCGTGTTTAAGATATCTGGTGAAACGGAGTCGCCAAATAAGGGGGCGTGTTTAAGATATATGTTGAGCCGGAATCGCCAAATGAGAGGGCAGTATATAAGACTATAAGATATACATGTTGATCCGGAATCGTCAGATGAGGGAGAGTGTTTAGGATGTATGTTGAACTGGAATCGCCAATTGAGGAGGCGTGTTTAAGATATATGAGCACTGGCAGCAGCGGCAGCGGCACGACAAGCAGCAGGACCATTAGCAGCACCATTAGCAGCAGCAGCAGCAGCAGCAGCAGCAGCAGCAGCAGCAGCAACAGCAGCACCAGCAGCAATAGCTTCACACACAGGCAAACCCTTAACAGTAGAATCCCTCAATATCTTGACGCACAGCTAAACCCTCAAAAGTAGAAACCCCAATACCTGGACGCACAAATAAACCCTGAAAGTTAGAATCCCCCAACCGCTTGACGCACAAACAAACCCTGAAAACTAGAATCCCTCAATGGCTTGACGCACAGGCGAACCCAAGCCATATCCCGCCAAACCTTTTCAAACAAGAACCTGCTGCCAAACCCTTTCAAGCAAGATAAACCCTCCACGGTTTCAATGCTCTGGGGTCAAGGCTTACTGTCGAGGCTTACGCTGCTGGTTTTGGTGAGGGCTTTCTGGTGTTTGCTGGAGCGCGGCGCTGCAAAATCTTCAAGAGATAAGCCTGTCTTCATTTCGTTTGTTCTGCACCGGTCTCTCGGTCTCCCTCTCTCTCCCTCTCTGCATTGTTGCTGCTAGACCCCGAAGCCCAATGCCCATTGGCCCAGAGTCTGAGTCGTTCAGTCCAAGTATTGGACAGCCCGAAGGCAAAAAAAGGCTCACAGAGCTTTCAAGTCGGAAGCACTCGCCTGACACACGCACATCCTTAAGCCACGAAGGTCCAAATCCCGAAATTCGGGCATAGACCCGTAGCCACGAACCACAAACCCGCAAACCTGAAGGCCTGAAGCATAGAACCCCAAATTCGAAGCCCTTCAATCGTGACCTAAGCTTAAAGCCACCAAACCCTAAAGCCCTAAATTCTCAAGCCCTAAAGCCGTAAAAGCCCCAGCATTGCTAGTACCAAATCTTAAACCTTGACTCCTTTAAACCCCGTGTCCGCGGTGGTTCTGGCCGTCAGGGGGGGAGTTGTATGCTGGAGGGATTTAGGATTCATGGTCTTTGGCGGTTTGTAGCTGGTAGGGTCTAGGTCGAGGTTTAGGGTTTAGGGTTTAAGGGGTCTTGTCCGTACATCTGTTGAAGTCTGGGATTTAGGGGCTAAAAGTCTTGGTGTCGGATGCAGGCTACGTGCGTTCGCTGGGTACCTCCAGCATGCGTAGCATCTGTATCTCGGCCCTTGAGGGTTTTGGAATTTACCCTAACCTAAACCCTAAATTCTCGTGACCCTAAACCGCGCACCTTTCGGGTTTTGGGTGTAAGGGCTTCAGGCTTAGGGCCTCTACCGCCTTTGCTGTTTCAGGCTCTGGGATCAGGATTGAGGCTTTGAGGTTCGGGTTTAGGGTTCCCTGAACCCCGAATCTGTGACTCTTCTCCCGTGTGCTGCATGCGTGTATGTAGGAACTTCTCCACATTCGCTTCCCGTCCTGCAGTCTTAATATCCAAGTGACTTGTGGTGGATCCCTTCTTGACTTTATTTTTGTATTTTGGAGCACCACCCACATCACTATGTCCCACATGAACGAGAGCCGTCCCATGAATCCCAATCAACCCGCTATTTGGTCAAAATGCCATACCCGCCATACTTTAGGGTTCACGGTTGGGTTCCGGGTAGCTGGACAAGAAATACATAGCTTGCCGAAGTGTGGCACCACCGGCTGCTGCTGCTGCTGCTGCGGCTGCTGCTGCTTCTGCTGCTGTTGCCTCTGCTGGTCATGATGGTGATGATGGCGATGCCAAGGATGAAGTTGAGCATGTGGAGAAGCAGAGAAGCAACACACGACGGAACATATGCTGCAGCCTCAATGGACGCAACCAGAACGGCGACGACAACCACAACAACGACTGTATGAAAAAGCATCGTCGATTTCATCGCAACCAGCGCAAGAAGAGCAGCAACTGTCAAGACCATAGCCGTGTTCCTAGCAATGGTTCATAACACTCAAGGACGTAGTACACCTCATGCAGCAGAAGTGAGAAGCACACATCAAGCTCATTGTTATTCTATTGCTTTCATCGTCAAACCAATTCCGAAGATGGTCATAGCGGTGATGATATTACTGTTGGTAATGGGCACGGCAATGGCTACGACTGGGAGGACGACTACGACTTTTTGCCGTGAGTAGGGTTGACACCAACAGATTAAAGGTATACTAACAGATTGAAGGTGATACTAGGATGTGTTGTAATCTCAGCGAGAGATAGCAGTGATGATCATGAATCATGATCACGTTTACTTCTGATCCTTCCTGGTGAAGCAACCAATCTCCGACCTGCTCGCTTATCCGGTCTTTCAGCCAGGTGTGCACCTACGTAATTTTAATGTCTCTCTTTCCGAGCGGCGAAAACAAGCAAAAACAACATTGTCTTGACACTGCATGTGTCCATGTGCAAGAGCTGTCCATCAATGGTTCAGCTGTGGGAGCACCAGGAATGGGACTGGTAGTGATGCAAACCAGTGGCACGAGTGTGTCACATTGCTTGTAGGAAATGTAGAAATCGCCACAACACAACGAGCGATCATAACAGCAGCAACAATGCCGATTGGAAGGCTTCCGCCGGCGAACCTTGTTGCAAGTTGCAAATGAATACTGTTGCGTCCTGTTCAAGCGTTCTTGTTTGGGAAGGTCCCACTGATGCTGGAGCAGCCCTCATTGCACCACGCAGACGCAAAGCCGCCCGGTAGAGGAAAGCTTTCGCTGTGGATGTTTTGCAAAACCAGACCCTAAGCCCTAAAATGCTGGTGGTCAGGTTTAGGCCGAAATTCTACTGTACCATTATATCTATATATCTTTCTATCTATATACCTATATATCTATATATGTGTATATAAATATATACATATATCTGTATCTATACATATCTGTATCTCTATATCTATATATATATATATCTTTCTATCTATATCTATATATACATACTAAGTAATTAAGTACTATTCTTATATACTACTATGATATGTATATATATATATGTGCATATACATATATATAGCTTACTCTTGATAATACGTATATATCTATATAGTTCGTTATAAGTTTTTACTATTATATGTACACTTTGTACATATATATATATAACCTACGTATGTATACATATATATATATATATATGTATGTGTGTGTGTGTGTGTCATCGGGTTTGGGTTCTAAGATTCGGCGGGCATTGCCAGGCACCAGCAAAGCACCCAAACATAAAATCAAAAACGTAACATCCTTACTCTTGTGGCTTCTTAAAGTAGTCCGTGATAGTCAATCTGAAGCACAGGCTTCTCTTGCTAGTCATGGCTCCTATATTCTGATTTTTGGGTTAATAAGTTCCTTTGACTGCGGACATATTTCGGCCAGACGGCTCTGCCACTCGCCTCGATGAAATCCGTTCAGTGCCCCTAATCCTTACATGATCAAGGAATATCTTAGTACCCCTAATCCTTACATGATCAAGGAATATCTTAGTACAGAGATTCGAGGGGATACGCCGCGACAGCACCGGTCCCTAATACACATTCTGAGTAGTTACACCTTACTGCTGCATCGTGGATCCCCTATTCTCAACAAGAACAATGAATCTCCAAGTACAAGTTCTGCAGAATCAGAAACCCAGGAAACACCAACAGAAACTCTACGAGACCCTATGCAACCCTAGTATACAGCATAGTATGCCTACAAAGCCCCCAGATCCAGCTCAGGCTTGTTGAAACACCCACGCCCGGCGACCTAAACTCGTAGTAAGGATGCCATGAGCCCGTGGCCCGCAGTAGATCCTGAACCCCAGAAGTCTGAGCCTTAAATTTTTAAAACACAAACCCCAAAGCCGTAAGGTGCAAAGCCTAATACTTCCAACCTCAAACCTTAAAAGCTACAGATGAAAACCATAAACCTGTAAATTGCACGCTGCAAAACCTAGCAATGAAGCGAAGGCCGAAAATCCTGCCCTTTCTTGGCAGGCGACCCGTTCTCATGTTCTGTACGACATGGTTTATCAGTGTCGGGGTTTGGATTTAAGCTTCAGGGTCTAGGCAGTTTGGGTCTGGAATATGTTGTGGCTTCAGTTTTGAGAGGATGCAGAGGGTGAGCTAGAGTCGGATAGTATGCTAGTTTGATGGCGTTGCTTCCTCGTTCTTCTGGCGTTCGAAACTTGGGTCCAGGCCTGTCACAGGCCCGCATCTGGGATGACGATGTGTTGGCCCGTTCTCGCAGACTAATAAGAGCGTGCGTGGTTGTGTTAGAGTCAGAGCTTAGGAAAAAGGGTTTGGGGGTTTCAAGGATTTGGATGTAGGGTTTGGTCAAGAACGCGTAGTGTTGGAATTCTTGCCATGAAGAGACCTTGAGATTTACTTGGTTCGAAAGCTGCAGGATACAAAATCCCAAACGCCAGACCTGTTTCAAGCCTCAGTCATTGATGGGGGCCCCTGTGCGAAATCCTCAAGACCGTGTTGTCACATTGTCATGGTTCAGTGGACGAAGGCTATCACTTCCTCTGCCCTAATCACTAACCATAGTTTAGGACTAAGTTTTCAGAGATTCGGGCTTCTAGGTTGTCTCAGTGTCTACAGGCCTTTGCGACGCGGGGTGGAGGGTTGAGCATGCAGGGTTATGCACATGGGTATCTAGGGTACAAGTTGTTTTGAAGCAAAGTATAAATGAACAGCCCGGCTTGTCGTATCGTCGTCGTCGTAGTAGTAGTAGTAGTAGTAGCTGTAGTAGTAGTGGTGGTAGTAATTAGTAGGGCGGCCTGACGAAGCCCCAGACCTTGCACCAAGAACTCCGAGTCCTACACCCTTAAACCTTACCGTTAGAAAATCCCCAAGCCCCAATCATAACCCCTTAATCCACAGACCCTGAAATTAAGCCCCGCCCTAAACGCTAAAGCCGAACCCGCCGCTCTGCTAGGAGAGTTGCGGGAGCAAAGGGCACCCATTCCTTTGCATCTCGCCAGAACTGGTAGAGGTGGGATTTCGGTTGGATGGTCTCGGTGGGGAGGGCGGGGTGGGGGGGTGAGCGTTTCCTGATGCAACTTTCACATTCAGTTGTATACTGGTTCTGTCTTGTTTCTGGGTTCCTTCAAGCTATATATAGCTAAACCACCAGAGTAAGCAAACTTTTCGCAGGCTTACCCAACGGACTGGTATGAAAGCCAGCTTTCCGAGTCGGTGGCTTCGGGTCCGGGTCGATGGCGCGCATTGCTAGGATCGAGGTGGTTGCGGCTTCAGATATCAATGCTTTTAGGGTTTAGGGTTTTCAAAGGTCAGGTCTTTGCCTGTTGGAGGTGCTTGCAGGCTTAATGGCTGCTGGAGGCTTTCTGCAGGTTTCACTTGATCACCGAGCTGAAGCCATGATACCATGCACTGTCCCAAACCTTGGAAGACATTTTCTTGTTTCTGTTGGGGGGCGGCGCAGGATCGCGTCGCAGTGCAGGGCTAGGGGTTTAGGCTTAAATGCCGTAGCCGTAGAAGTCGTCGACGTCGTAATCTTCGTAGTTGTCGTCGCACTTGTTGTATTCGTCGTAGTCGTCGTGCGTGGTTGTCGCAGTCCTGGTCTTAGTGCTAGTCGCAGTCGTAGTTGTAGACAGAACAGTGGCGGTTGGTTGGCCTTAGTCGTAGTCGGAGTCGTAGCCATTATTGTCTGTAGTAGTAGTCGTCGTAGTCGTCATCGCAGGGCTGGTGGTCGTGGTGGTGGTAATCGTAGTAGTCGTAGTGTAGCAGCACTAGCAGTGGTGGTGGTAGTAGCATTAGTTGTAGTTGTTGTTGTTGTTGTT
>CAJNJA010014574.1:26433-37389 GCA_905231915.1 Symbiodinium necroappetens | reverse complement strand
GGTTTAGGGTTTAGGGTAGAGCTCAAGGCTCCAAGATTTGGTTTTTAGCGATTGGGCGTGAAGTTTGTGTGGGGTTTGAGTCCAATGTTTCATCTAGTTCGCTGATGACTCAGCGGCTGATGACTGTGAATGCCTAGACTCTTAGGTCGTAAACTCTGCAACTAGCTAGTTGAACCCTAGGTTGCGGTATAAAGCCGTTCGCGTGGTGGAGCGGTTGCATCGGTGCGCCTTCACGCACCACATGGGTACTTCTCGAAAATAAGGTCCCTTTTTGTGGTCCCCAACATAGTACGGCACCCNNGACCCAAAAAGGGACCCTTAATTTAGAGAACTACCCACATACATGCTGCGAGTGGTTTTGACCTTGTGCACTGGAACTCGAAATCGGACGCCTCCTGTAGCTGTTGCTCCCCTAAACTCTAAAACCCCAAAAGCCCGAAACCCTAAACCCTAAACTTTACTTGAGTGTAGCTTTTGTGTTCCATGCGTTGTGATACTGATGTGTGGATGTGCTAGCGTACAGCTGAGGAATCCCTGAGAGCTATCGCCGACAACCCGCGTTTTGCTGCACTTGCCCGACATGGCAGGGGTTGACATGTGGGTAGTTCTCTAAACTAGGGTCCCTTTCAGCGTCCTTTTTTATAATGGTGCCTTACTATATTGGGGAGCTGACAAGGGGAACCTAATTTAGAGGACCACCAACAAATTGCTCGTGTGCAGAAATTTGTTCTGCATAATAATAACCCGAAGCCGTAGTGCACTGTGATAGACCGCAACCGTCAACGGCCTGCAGGTCAGCGACAGTGCTGTGCGCTGGCGACTTAGAAAGCCAGGGATGCACCAAATTCTAGTAGCACGTAGGATCCTCGTTCATAACAGAGGCTTGTCCTTCTTCAAGAGCATTTTGGGATCGTAGCATAGCATATCCCAGAGGCCTGGCAGGACAGTGGAAGCTGCTTTAGGTATAATATCGACGCCTAAATACTCACCTATAAATTTTTGTGGGGTAGCTATACTATAGACGAGCCCAAACACCCTATTCTAAGTATTAAGGCCACTATATTAGGGTCATGGCAAGATCCTGAGTGCTGCTTGCCATAAGCACCGTGCTTCAAACTCTGACTGCATCGCACTAGGCACTAGCAAGTGAATCAGCTTCCCATGTGCGGGCGTGTTTTCAGGAATGGATAAGTCATCCTAGAACCCGAAACCCTAAATCCCCAAACCCTAAACCCTAAAACCATCCTAGGGCCTAGACCCGAAACTCCACGCCTCAATCCTGAAATTCCCTCGATCCCAAACTCGAAAACCCAGAGTTCTAAAACCCCACACTCCAAACCTTCAATCCCAAAGCTCCAAAGCCGCAAAACCCAGAAGCCCTGCTACAGAGCTCAGGGGACTTCGTAAGTTGGTCGTAAGTGGGGTTAATATAGGGGCCAAAAGAAATGCCCTTTATATTTTGTTAGGGTTTAGGGTTTAGGTTTAGGGGCCAAAAGAAGTCCCTATAATATTTTGGGGGGTTCCTTATTATAGCTATAGTAGAATGGTTCCCAAAACCCCTAGTCTACTTATTGAGGCCCCTATGTTATAAGTCTCCCAGAGTTGAAGCCTGACTTACGTAGAAGTTACTTACTAAGTCCCCTGAGCCTTTAAGCAGTAGTAGAGCGAGTAACCTCAAGCCTTTTTTAACCTCAAGCCTTTTTTTGGGTACTATAATCGTTATATTCTACGGTTGATGATATAGATCCTGCATTACCCACGTTAAGGAATACACCCTAATTCCCACAGCTTAGGATCCTTAAGGTACTGCAGGATTTATATCATCAACCGTATTCATTACCGTTAACCCCTAAACCCTACTCCCCAAAGCCGAAACCCTAAGTCCTGAACTCTGCACCCTTGTCGCCCAGGTTGGGGTACTATAATGCTTATATGCTATCCCCAAACCCAAAACCCTAAACTCCCTAAACCCTAAACTCCCTAAACTCCCTAAACCCTGAACCCTAAACCCTAAACTATTACGAAGCCTTTAAGTAAGGCCCCGGCAACCCTGAAGCCAAGTCCTCAGCATCCCCGGCTCTGAGGGGGAAAAAACTCGAAGCTCAACTCAAAGCTTGTCCCAGAAATGAACCACAAGGGTTTAGGGTTTAGGGAGTTTAGGGTTTAGGGGTTTAGGGTTTAGGGTTGAAGGGTTTAGGGTATAGGGTAGCTGTAGGGAAGTGTTAATGCGATTTTGGGGTTCAGGGGAGGGTTTGCTTACAGGCTCAAGAAACGGAGTAATTTAGTAGCTTGCAAGTCACAGCCTTGCTGGGGGACTTATGACACCAGTTATATCCTACTGACTAAGCCCTCTGGGCGCTTAAGTAGGGCTTTGACCAGTAGCACATTCGCTCAAAGCTTGTTTGACGACTGCGCATCCTAAAGCCTACAAAAATCTCATACGACCCGCCGACCTAGGCGACTTCTGCCAGTCGTTCTACTTGCACCTGTTCACGGGCCGATCTGATCCCATGCTGAACTTAGTCGGGAAGTTAATCAGGGTGGGTCAGGGCAGTGTTGGGATGGCAGATTTCTGAAGTTCGATGAACCATGATGATTGCCTTCTTGCTTGGTTTAGTGCTGGTGATTGTGTCTGTGTGCAAAGGTAGGGTTTGCGTTTAGGGCTTGGTAGAGGATTACGGATCGCAGGGCTGAGGCGCTGGGGCTTAGCGTTTCAGGTGCAAGGGCTTCCTGCTTAGCTTCGAGCATTAGTGTTCACTGTATGTTGAACCGGAGCCCGAAGCATTCTCAAAGAACCTTCTAAACCCTAAACCCCACAAACTGTAACCTTGAATATATGAGCCATAGGTTAACTGGAAAGTCCACAACCTTACATTATTCTATATACCTAGCTTCGTTCTTAGTGGTATGCCCTAAGCCCTCAAACTACCCCCAAGAAAACTCTACTAATGCTCCATCTCCGCTGCAGCTCCTCAAGCCTAATCTCGCTTAGTCCTATGCTCGGGAGGCCTTTGGGATTCAGGGTTTAGAGGGATGATCTATCTGTTCCCTTGTTTGGCTGAAGAGGATCCTATTTCGGTGCAGTTTTCAGAGGGTTTGCAAGGCCAACCAAGTGTAGCACCCCTATGTAAACGGGCAACACGACGAGGCCACTTGCGTTTCTTCCAATAGACGAGTCAGTATACTAACTCTTATAGCATGAACTCCAGCGATTATGACACAGCCCTAGACCAAATCTGGACTAGTCTAGACATATGGATCCGCTACGCAACGCGGAAAAGCCCTCAACCGTTGCCCCAATAACCCTGAACCTTTCAACAAACATGCCGGATCTTCTTGCGTTTCCAGTTTCTTGTCCACAAGCTTCGAGGTTAGAAAGAAAAGTTGAAGTATACCGTTTCAATTCGGAGTGTAGGGTTTGCGGGCGTTTCGCTTTGGAACTCCAGAGAGCGGGGTCGGTGGTTGCATAGGAGTCACACCAACTACCAACATGTATTTTCTGAAAGCTATACGATCATGATTAGGGTTTAGGATCATGTCAGGCGGCTGTGCTACGAAGTTCGCCTCGGTTTGCCCCCCAAGAATGATTGATTCAGCCAAGGACATCGGTACTCACAGTTCGGTTCCAATCAACCCTGCTTACCATGAACTCCAAAAGCTCCAAAATCATGAATTAAACCCTAAACCCTAAACCCCTAAACCCTTATTCTGAGTCCCAGAACTAAGATACAAAAGCCTGGAATCTTTGAAAACGCCAGAGGTTCGGGAGGCTTGGAACAAGGGTCGCAATGCCCTGCGAAACCACGCGGACACGGGTTTGCGCGCAGAGGCGGGGGTTGGCGAGTCTGTAGTTTGGTGAGTTTAGGGTTTAGAGGAGTCCGGTTCATGGGGCCACCAGACTGCAGCACTGCCCCTAAAATCTTTTTTTCAGAGTGCCCATCCGCAACTGCAAGGCCATCGGCTATTGTTTAAGGCATGTTGGAGTCGGTTGGAAGAGGTTTTGGTGTCGAGGGTTCTAGGTTGTCGGTCAAGGGGGGTCGTCAGTTAAGGTGGAGGAGACTGTGCACTCTAGCAGACTCTAGCAAAGCACACTTCATGCGGGGCTTGAAGGGTGTAAAAGCAGACTTTGAAGAGGACGATCGTGCCAGCAAAATCACCATTCTCGCTAACCTCGAGCAATTGGAACAAGCAGTCTGCAAAGTTCAGTTTCATCAATCCGTTGCCTGGTGGGTAAGTACCCTGCCTTCTTGCCTCCTGCCCTAGAGCCATGCGACAGCAGGATTTGGATGCCAGTTTGGTGACCCTGCCAGCACATCCATGGAATCTGGAAGAGCGGGACCTGCTCCTCGTCGGAACGCTTGGTGTTGCAGTGTCGCTTCTACTGATCCTGTACCTCATCCTTTCCTGCATGATGCTCGCGGCTAAAGAAGCGGATGCGGCTGAAGAGCAGTTTGACTTCGCCCACGTCCAGCTAGGTGAGCTGGAGGTTCTTCATTGCCAGTTGTCCACAGAGGTCACCGAAACTGATGTGAGAGCTGCAGTTGACGATCCTTTCGCATGGGGTCAGCTTCTCCGTTTCGGATGGTTTGTGCTACGACCTCTTGGAAACTTGGCTCTGCTGATCTACACTGCAGCAACACTAGCACAGTGGAATCCGCACAAGCCGTGGGACCTCGAAAGACACATAGTCATATGCGGTGAAGGTCTAGTGGCAATGGTGCTTCTGTTTTCGTTGTTGGTACTTGTACTGGGGTCGGCCGTGCTCTCGCTACACAACGACAAGTTCCAAAGCACTTTGATTGCAACCATCAACGTGTGTCGCTTTGCATCTAACCTGTCATCCATGAGACTTTTGACACTGGCAGACCCGGTAGCGACATGGATGTGGGCAAAGCGAGTCTTGACGAATGACCCCGATATGGTCAAACTGAAGGCAATGGGGTCTTGGAAAGCTTTCGCGGCACGTGCAATGATCTACATGTTCGCATGCATCTTGATTCCTACTTTGGTTTGCTTCGCTTTGATGGCGCTATTGATCAAGGTTTCAGACTTCTCCTTCATCACCCTAGGAGAGAAATGGGCACCACCAGACTTCGTCCGGGTGCTTCTCTTCGTCAACGCTCTGGCAGGTCTTCGAGGAGACGTCGAACTGCAAAGGAGGAACGTGATATTGAACATATTTGATGGTGGTGGTAAGGCGGTTAGTATCAGATTCTTAAAAAAACTTGCTACTCGCATGGTTAGCTCCCATGGAAGGCTTGGTGGTGCTATCGCTTTGGCAACCATCTCAACCGATCAGATTGTCAAGATACTGAAGCAAGAAACTCAGCAGAAGGATTAGATACCCCTACACTATGGGCCCCGTGTTGGCCACAATGGATTGCTCTGTGGTGTGAGCTAGAACCGTGCAGCTTCATATGAATCCAATCATCTGCCGAGCCTTCAACATGACGCCATGCGGGGCGAAAGATTGATGACGACGCTTGACACAAGTTCGGTACTTAGATCCGCCGCCGAGGTTCGTGTTTTGTTTGTTGTTGTTGTAACTTGCAGAATATTCGTGGGTGGCTGCTCATACCCGTTGCCGGGCACTGCATCCCGAATGCTTACATCCCTGTGGCGATTTAGGATTCGAGGTTCGGGGTGTCGGGTATCCGGCTTAGCGCACGGGCTCGCACAAAGAGTCGAGTTGGAATTGCTGTCCAGCGACAGCTCTAAACCCAAACCCTGAACTGTGAAACTTCAACATGTCTCACCCTCAGCCCTTAAGGCCTGCTTTGTGTGTTTTTTTCGACCACGTTGACACGTCGAACTTGTTCTTCTGCGTAAAAGCCCTATTACACTCTAACCTCAGGTTGGAATCCTCGGCGTTTAGACTTACGCTACCTTCAAACCTCAATCACCCAGAAGCATGAGCCCCAATCCTGAAACTGCCTTGGTTGAAGCCCAGCGCGATCCGTCATGGCTGACTGCAGTAGCTGAATGTAAATAAAGTTCGAGATAGATATTTTCTGTAGACTTTTTTGTAGGGATTTTTAAGTTTTGAGTTTGTTGTGTCCTATAATGCCCATCCAAGTTAGAATCCATGCCCTCAAGGTTAAACCCCTAAGTCACCTCCCTGAGGTCTACACCCCCAACTTTGTGAAGGAAAAAGCCTAACCTCCCGTCTTCAACTTCTTGAGCCCCGTTCCCAAAGTCCTACGGTTGATGACATAAATCCTGCAATCCCCATAATCAGGAACATACCAGAATTCCCATAGTTTAGGGTCCTTAAGGCCTTAAGGCACTGCGGGGTTTTGTATCCTCAGCCGTAGTCTTCCTTAGAGTTTCCTTACTATACTTATATAATGAAGGAGCCCAAAACCTTATTGTAGCTATCAAGGCTAATTCCCATAGTTTAGGGTCCTTAAGGTAATATCAGATTTATATCATCAACCGTATGAGCCCCTATACTCTATACGGTATATGAATCCTAATTCCCATAGTTTAGGGTCCTTATCCTCAACGGTACATCTTCAGCGACATCAGCCCCGAACCTGCTGTGCGAAGCCACCCTGCCGTTCGAAGGCAGAGCGGTTCTTGTTTTGGTCGCCGGAGAGGGAGGCCCAGGGTAGGTAGGGGCTTTAGGGTTTAGGGTCTAGGGTTTAGGGTTTAGGGTAGGTAGGGGCTTCCTTCCATGGATCTTTTAGGAAGGGGATATCTACGTAAAGCGGTTACTTGACGGTTTCAGGATAGGGTTTGGGAGTGGTAGCATGTCAGGATTCATGGCTCAGTGCTGCAGATCACCCCATGGAAAGCTCGTTATGCAAGGAACTTAGCAAAGGCTACGCAGAAGAACAACAAGATGAGTTTCAACCGTTAGATCATGCTTGGGGCTTGGATGCAGCAAATGCTAGGATCCAGAGTAGGCCCTTATTCCCTTTTTTAGGGTTCAGGCTCCCTTATAAAGTCCTTTAAACCAAAAAGGGCACCCTTTTTATTCCTAGGTTTCTCTTGGGTCTAGAATGTGGTACCAATATAAGCATTGAACTATTGAACCGCGAGCACCAACATCATCGTCGATAATCAATCACGACCCGATTTTCCACCAAAGGTAAGAGTAGTCCATTAGTAGTCCGTTGCATTGTGTTGGCCGATACCGGTGTTATGGTGTTTATTCTGTTGACTCCCGTGTGTTGGTTTCCTGCGAGATTTCGGAACTCTGCCAGCAGGAGTGGTGTCAGAAGCAGCTCATCCTTCCAGCTCCCTATAACCCCCCCGTAAACCCTAAACCCTAAACCCTATAAACCCCCAAACCCCGAACCCCGAAACGGCAAGCCCTATAGACCCTGACAGTCTGAAACGATGGGAGGCCTCTAGACTCCTGCATCCTAAACACTCCGTAGATAGCCCATGGGAGAACTCTAAGCTTTTTTGGCCTTATGGTTTAGGGGTTTAGGGGGTTGGGGGGGGCCTTAATACTTGTCAGAAGGACCTAAGAAGACCGATTTGAGGAAGTATACTCCAGTACCCCCCTCCCACCAACCCCCCTAAAATAAGGGTCCTTATGATTGTATTCGCATCATTAGCACTGCGATGCAACAGAGCGAAGCCTGCTAGTACTGTCGATCTAACCTGCTACCCTGAAACCTAAACCCCCTACCCCCTAAACCCTAAACCTTAAACCCTAAACCCTAAACCCCTAAACCCCTAAACCCCTAAACCCTAAACCTTAAACCCGAAGCTCTAAAAGCCAGAATGCAGAAGTCAACACCATTGAACAAAGCCTTAGATGTCCAAAAGACAAAAAGTTTTGAAGTCTCAACTCTACCTGTAACCGAAAAGACCTACCTTTTTTAGGGTTCCTTACTATGGTTTCTATATATATATATATATATAGATAGTTCCTTAGAAAGGTAGGTCTTTTTGGTTGCAGGTAAGCCTTAGCCTCAGCCCCTCAACCTCCTGAACTTTGAATCCTAAACCTGCCGTAGCCCCTGCCCCTGAACCTCAAAACCATGGAAGCAGAAAGCTCTAGAACACCTAAACCCTATAAACAATAACCCTTATAAACCGCAAACCCTAAACCCTAAACCCTAAACCCTATAAACCCTAAATCCTAAACCCTAAACCCTATAAAAACCCCTAAACCCTAAACCCTATAAACCCTCTAAACCCTAAACCCTATAAAAACCCCTAAACCCCAAACCCAAAAGCCCTGAAGTCGAGAATCTTCGACCCTGCAAGTGCCCTCAACCTCAACCCGAAAAAGAAATCCTAACCCTAAACCCCAAGCCCGTTATAGGGTTTAGGGTTTAGGGTAGGGTTTAGGGTAGGGTTTAGGGTTTAGCCCTAAACCCCAAGCCCACTAAAAGCCGAAAGATCGTAGGAGGAGCCTGTTTTCGCACCGCCGCGCGGCGATGCCGCCGAGGGGACACCTTGGTTCCGGACTGAGCTGTGCTGAAAAGGTGTAGGGCTTCCATTAAGGATCCCTTTAGAGGGTTGCTTTCAGGGATTCCTTGAAGTGTTCTGCTTCGTGGGTTCCATGAAGGGTCCCTTTAGAGGTTGCGTTCAGGGATTCCTTGAAGTGTTCCGCTTCGTGGGTTCCATTAAGGGTCCCTTCAAAGGTTGCCTTCAAGGTGCCTTTTAGTGTCCTTTCATGGGTTCTGCCTACGTGTGCCAATACGGGTCCCTTAGAGGGCTCCTTCCTCTAAGGGTTATTTTAAACGGATCTTGTTCAGGCTCCTTCAAGGGTTCTATAAGGGTACCGGGTTTAGGATACTGTGCGGATTCGATGAGGGTTCTACTATACTGTTTTGGGATTTCCAGGAGGGTTTAGGGGTAGTCTGCATGACGGATCCTTGCTGTTACCAATTGTATTGCCTGGGCCGGCTGGGACCCTGCCATAAGAATCAAGGAAGCCAAAACACGGAACTACACTGGATGCTATAGGTTGGCTTTCCCGGAGGTTTGCATGGTTTCATTTTGATCAGTGGGGTCTCGTGTGTTTCTCTGTGTATATGTGTGTGTGCGCTTGTGCTTGTGTTTTTTTTTTGTGTGTGTGTGTGTGTTTGTTTGTTCGTTCGTTTGTTTGTTCGTTCGTTTGTGTTTAGTGTTTTCCATGTGGTTTATAGAATGTAACAACGCATAGGACGTGCAGAAGGTCTCACACGGGCGGCCAAGCTGTTTAAATTGTGAGAGTGGCTTGGGCAGGGTGGGGCACAGTTTTTGCTACACATTGAGTAGCATGACCCTAAACCCTAAAGCCTAAACCCTAAAGCCTAAACCCAACCTCTGAGCCGTAAGTAGCATGGACGAATGCCTGCCCGAACACTGGGCTTCGAAGTCGGTGCGACGAAAAGGGCCCTCAAAAAAACAAAAAAAAACATAAGCCTAAACCCCCAAAGCCTAAACCCATGTGCAGAGGCTCCTGCGATCCTTGATCCTGCGGCCACGGCTCCAAAACAGAAGGCAACCCGGAGCCCCACGCGCAATGCCTTGAACCGGAAGCAGTCCCTGGACAAGTATACTCCTTGGGGCCATTCCTGAAATTCCTGAAAGAACCCATAAGCGAAGCAAAAGGCCTGACATGGATCCCTGCAGTTGTAGCTACGGTAGGGTTTCAGGGTTAGCAGCCCTAAACCCAAAACCCTAAATCCCTTAAACCCTAAACCCCTGAAGCCCTAGACCCTAAATCCCTCAAGCCCTAAACCCCTTACGCCCTAAACCCGAAATCCCTCAAACCCTAAGCCCTACCCGGAATGGATGACTAAGTGAGGCCCAGCACTCCCCCTGTGGAGAAGTACCGCATTCAGGCGCAAGAGGGTGGCCTTCCCTAGGTCGAAGCCCCGAGTCCCTTTAGGGTTTAGGGTTTAGGGGTTATAGGGGGTTTATAGGGCTTTAGGCGGTTTATAAGGTTTAGGGTTTAGAGGGTTTATAGGGTTTAGGGTTTAGGGGTTATAGGCTATAGGGTTTATAGGGCTTTAGGGCTTTAGGGGGTTTATAGGGTTTAGGGCTTTATATATAGGGTTTAGGGTTTAGGGCTTATAGGGTTTAGGGTTTAGGGGGTTTATAGGGTTTATAAAGGGTTTAGGGGTGTAGGGGTTATAGGGTTTATAGGGCTTATAGGATTTATAGGGTTTAGAGGGTTTAGAGGTTTAGAGGTTTAGGGTTACGTCCGTGCCTGCTTGGGGGTGTAGGGAGGTTCAGCCTTTAGAGAGGTTTGCGGGTTTTTGGGTTTGGGTTCAGGGCTTTGGGGTACAGGGACTTTAGGGCGTTAGGGGTTAAGGGCTTCGAGGGTTTACAGGTTAGGGCTTAGGGTTTAGGGGCTTTGGGCTTAAAGGCTTCGGATCTAAGGGTTTGTGTTTGCGAGGGTTTGTAAGGGTTCAAAGGATTCAGGCTTTTTGGGTCGGGCGAAGTATTGAACAAAATGAACTGTAACCTGGCAGGCTTAGGTTGTGGGGTTGAGGTCCACGTTGTCGGGTTGAGGGTTTTGAGTTTGGGGTTTNNGGGTTTATGGCTTTGGGGTGTAGGGGCATCAGGTTTCTATGTGTCCCATCTCAAGTACCCTGTGTGAAGCCCGTAGCCATCGGCGCCCCAGATCAGACTTGGTGGGATCCCGCTAAACACTTCTTGAAGTGGACTTCGCTGACGGAAAAGACATCGTGAAGCCATGGAGCCAACCATAAATCCCCAACCTTAGGAAAAAGGACAACATATTCAAAAACAAGTTACGGTATTCTTATCGTATTTATAGCCTATGGTACTGTTGTCGTAAACCCTCAGGAACCCTTAGCAAAAAGTGGGCGCATTCTTACCGCAATCACACTATTCTCTATGAAAACCTTAGAGGACCCCTTGGAGAGACCTTTAAAGAAAACCCTCAAAGGCCTAAAGGAACCCCTAAAGAGAATCCCCCTACGGGGACCCTTGAAGAGAAAGCCTAAACCCCAGAGCCCCCAAACCCTAAACCCCTAA
>CAJNJA010014574.1:449-26403 GCA_905231915.1 Symbiodinium necroappetens | reverse complement strand
AATCCTAAACCCCTAAACCCAAAATCCTAAACCCCTAAACCCTATATCCTAAACCCCTAAGCCCCTAAACCCTAACCTTAAACCGCTAACCCCTAAACCCCCAAACCCTTCAAACCCTAAACCCCTAAACCCCTAAACCCCTAAACCCCTAAACCTTAAATCCTAAACCCCTGAACCCAAAACCCCTAAACCCTAAACCCCTAAACCCTGAACCCCTAAACCCCTAATCCCTTCTTCAAGCCAGCCAGGCGCTGGACCTGGCTGCGCTGGCTGAGAAGTTTGAGTTCTTGGAACGACGGGCCGAGCGTCTCAGAAAATGCAAAGCTTGGAGGTTGAGGAGTTACGGCTCGTAGGGTTTAGGGCTTGAGGGATTTAGGGTTTAGGGGTTTAGGGTTTAGGATTAGGATTTAGGGTTAAGGCTTTAGGTTTAGGGTTTAGGGTTTTATGGCCCAGGGGTTCCGTTAGGGGTTTAGGGTTTTGGGGCTCGTAGGGCTTAGGGGCTTATGGGTTTACGTGTCTGGGCTACGGTTTAGGGGTTAGGGTTAAGGGTTTATGCCTGAGCCAAGTGGTGGGGGTGCTGCTGCAACAAGGGTACCGGAGGGTCGGAACGGATTTGCACTGTAGAATATCGGGCTAGAGTTTGTACTTCAATCAAGGTTCATGGCTAGTTAGAAGTCGAGTTGCAAGTCCTAAATCGGGGTTACCTGTAGCTATGCCGGTAGGGCTTTGAGCTTATTTTGGCTTACATATATAGATCTTTTGGTTTAAGTTTATTCCTCTGCGGGTTCCGGGTTTAGGGCTTAGGCTTTTGCTAAGGGTATGATTCAGGATTTCAGTCGCTTCACTTTCTCTTAGTTTGCTGGGTTAAGTGGGGTTGCGTTTACAACTGCTCCTTCCGGGAAGAGTAAGAATGCTGCCACCACCCGACATACCTGCGATCAAGATGCGGCAATTCTGCTATGTCTGCGAAGTAAACCCCAAAGGCCCAGGTGCACAAGTCGATGTGCAGGGCTGTGATGCAGCATCCGACCCTAAACCCTAAACTGTGTGACTACAGCATAGAAGCCCTAAGCCGAAAGCCCTATATAACCCGCAATTCAAAAGCGCAACGCCGAACCGCAGCCCACTTGTTGATGTTGCTTCACTTGCGGTTATCAGCAGCTGTTCTTGAGCATTTCGGACTTGGTGGTTTAGGGTTTTTGAGATTTTGGATTTTGGGGCAGGTGTCAAACTTTGGGCTTTGGAGTGCTTAGGGAGGGCTTGCAGGCCTAGAGTTAAAGCAAATACTGACGCTGCTGGAATGTCGGCGAGCCTTCGTTTTTACGATGGCTTGTGAAGTGCAGCAGAGGACATGCTTATAAGTCCAAGGCAGCAAGGGCAAGATCCCATGTTCAGGAAAGACCTGACAGTGCAGTGTTTCTTGTCGGTCTGGCGTGTTTAGGGTTTAGGGTTCGGGGTATGACGAGCCCAAAACATGAACACCCCCTGCGCCCTAACTTTGAACCAAGAGCCCCGGAACCCTAAACCCTGGACCCTAAACCCTAGACCCTAGACCCTAAACCCTAAACCGCCGGAACCCTAAACCCTAAACCCTGGACCCTAATCCCTGGACCCTGAAAGACTCTTCCCGGACACCTCGATTCAGGTGATCCTGCTCACAGGGCCGGAAGGTGCTGGCAAGACGACTACTTGCAGGGACCTCGGATGCCCCCAAACCCGGAGCCATGCATGGGTTTAGGGTTTAGGGTTTAGGGATCCTAAACCGGAAGCCCTACTTGGGGTTTAGGGTTCAGGGAACCCGCAACCTTAAACCCTACGGCTTACAGCCTCACAGCCTGGAGGAGGGATCGAGATTGCTGGGCTTGAAGTTTTGGTGCTTCCGAGTGTGCGCTCTAGTGGATGCAGTATAGGAGCCTTCGAAGTTACCATAGTGTTGTGTGATGTATCCTGATATACTGTCTGTAGCTGTGTTAGGAACTACGAGGGGGCACTTCAACTACAAACTGTGACCCCATATTCATATAATCATGTGATTTCGGAAACAGGGTGCAGAGACAGGCAGTCAATGATTCTGGCACGTAGGGCTTTTTGGGGTGTGCGGCTCTACAGAAAGTCTAGATGTGAACAGAAGAATTTGATGTATGGTAGTACCAACAACGGTGATCTATCTGATGCCATGTGATAACCTATCAAGGTGCTCACAAATATATCCATGGCAGACAGCCTGACAGCCTCACAGGGTCTGAGGTTTAGGGTTAAGGATTCAGTGTTTAGGGTTTAGGGGTTCAGGTTTAGGGTTTAGGCTTTAGGGGTGTAGGGTTTAGGGTTTAAGGTTAAGGATTGACTTCAGGCTCAGGCTTTATCTGGAAGCGTGCATCGTCTTTCACGGAAGCCGCAGCTCATAGTGCAAAGCAGCAGGTAGTGGAGTGCAACCAGACGCACGATGCCGTGTGCCTCGGTCACCGACCGTTTGATGCTGCTGCTCAGTGCGTTCAACCTGCTGCCTCAGGCGATTCCCATGCTGTGGGGACAAGATACTTAGTAGTTGAGCTTGCAAACTTTGACATGTTTGGTCTAGAACACCCTAACCCTCCAGGTACCTACTATCTAGGGCCCTAGGGGCTCTAGTACCCTATATAGTAGGTACCTGGGGGTTTAGAGACAGATTTCTGAATTCTGTATTTCGTTTGGCCCATGAGCCGGACAACTAAGGACGCCGTTCTGGCCATGCTCTCCAGCGATGAGAAGGCGAAGTTGGAGTCGTCGGGGTTCGCCACATGGTGTCTGGGTCCTTGTTGGATACAATCTTACATTTTTGTTATAATAAAACCCTGATAAGGATCAAAAACGATCAATTTTAATATGGCCCCAACATGGAACCAGGTGCATTATGCCGCATTTAGGCTGCTTGCTCCTGGTCCTCGCCCTGCTCTGCGTGCTGGCGACCCAGCTGGACCGCAAGCCGCGCTGTGCCATGCACGCTGTGCTTTTGGTCTACAACGGCTCCTCGATCTACTACCACTACAGGATGATGCTAGTACAAGGCTCCAGGGACTTAGTAAACCACTTACAAGTAAGGTTGTGATAAGGATAGGCCTGCTTAGGGGACTCACAACCCCAAATATAACCTACCCCCTAAGTCCCCCGAGCCCTCATAAGTACAAGGCCAGAAGCCACTTCCGCCCCCATGGTTCCACGAGCCGGAGACCTTCTGGTTCAACATCTACGCGCTTCTCTTCAGCACTGCAGTCAACGGAATTGGCACGATGGCTGCGCTCCTCGGAACGGATCCGGCTTCAAAAGATGGAGTCAAGAAAGACTGAGCAGGAAGTGCAACTTCACACAGAAACTCTGGCACTCACATCCGGGGCTGTTCTTCAGCTTTCCCACAGGCCCCTAAGTAGTTCCTTTTTGGGATTACCTTATAGGATTCTGAATATAAACCACAAAAAGGAACTACTTGGGGCCTATGGGTTGAGCAGCAGTCCAAGATGAACCCGCCAGAGCGCCGCAGCCGGTCAGCGCTTCACTTACGCTTGCTATACCCAAAGATCCGAACCAAAAAGTGCCATGCGCCTTGCGGCTAGATTAGGGTGTGGGGTTGAGAGTTAGGCGTTAGGGTTTGGGGTTAGTGTTTAGGGTTAGTGTTTAGGGTTGAGGGTTTAGGGTTCAGGGTTAGTGTTTAACGACTGACCCCCAATTGAGGATATGCAGTGGGAACAGGTACAAACGGGCGGCAGCCCAAGATCACCAAGCAGCAAGCAATGCCAAATGATGGCATTGTGCGAGATGATTTGGTGTAAGTATGCCAGTGCCAAGGCTGGTAACACCAGCATCAGGAATCCAGCGCACCCTTCAAGCCTCAGCGAGACTCTAAACCCAGATGCCGAAGAGTTTTTGGTTTAGGGTTTAGGGCCGTAAGCCCTAAAGCGAAGAAGTGGCCGAGGTCGATTTTTTTGTCGTTTCTTTGGGGCGCCTGGCCGGCTCTTCGCCGAGGGCGTGGCGCTTTTGGGCACGAAGGCCAGGTCTGTTTCGAGGTTTTGGGGATTAGGGTTTAGGGTTTAGGGTTCTAGGGCTCCTGCAACTTCTACTACCACTACCACAACGACTCGTACGACGACGCTGGCGACGATGACGAAAACTGCTGCTCACGCTGCTGCTGCTGCTGCTGCTGCTGCTGCTGCTGGTACTACTACTACTACTACTACTACTACTGCGACGACTACTACCAGCACAACTGTTGGTTATTATCACTATCAATAGTTGTGTTGTTGCTTTCGGGTTGTGGAGTTTGGTTTGGGGATCCAGGGTTGTGGAGTTTGGGGATCCAAGGTTGAAAGGGTCGTCATAGGACTTTGAGCACGTTCTGTTTTGGGCTTGGGGTTCCGTGCAGCTTTTGGGGCTCGGGGTTGCGGTTTCTAAGAAGATGCCACCACAAGTGGGTATAGCGATTGCGGGCTAAAATAAAAGGATCACCGACATCATCTGCTATGATTGCCAGCATCTGAATCCTCATCCTGCTGGTTATCACCACAAGCCTCGGTAGCATCATAGCGATATCATGGGCAGAGGTTTGCTCCAATCTCAATGGTGAGTTAGGGGGGGGGGGGTAGCCGTCAACGCCACCCCAAGCCCTACACCCTAATTCCATCACACTAAACCCTAACTCGTAATGTAGAAGCCTGAAAACTTCACAATGTTTCCTTGGTTTTTGTATGTAGCACAATATACCCAAAACCATATTCTTGTTATGACGATTCGGCCTCAAGGTTTCTGACTTAGGACTCCATAGCTAACATTTGTGGGATTTGAGGCTTGTGGGTGTGTCGAAAACGTGAGGATTCTGAGCCCAATACCCCTTAATTAAGGAATAAACCTTTTTAAGGTATATTCCTTAATTAAGGGGTATTGGGCTCCCTGGGTCCTGGTGAGCACCCTCTATCATGAGAACCCTCTTGCTTGGGGTCGTGTTTACTTCTCTGTCCTTTCGGGCAAACCAAATATGTGGGATCGCATAGACAAGAGGCAGTTGAGTTCGGGAGGCACCCCAAGCCCGAAATCCCGAAACGCTCAACCCGAAAACAGCAAAGTAGCCAGTTCTTCTGTCCCTTGAAGGAACCCATAGATAAAGAAACCCTGAAAGGAACCCCCTGCAGTAACCCCACAATCTATAAACCCAATGTCATATCCTAGTAGGGTTCTATAAATCCTGAAACACCCTAAACCCTAAATCCAGATTTTCTAGGAGATGGAGCTGCTGTTCGAAAAGGACGGCTGCTTGCAGCACCTGCTTGCCAAGGCTCCAACCCCAGTGTTTCTGAGTCCACGTAGTGTTTGTAGGATTTAGGGTTTAGGGTTTAGGGTAGGTAGGTTTAAGGGTTTTGGATGGTTTCGTCTTCAGAGTTATTTTTTGCTGGGTTATGGTTTTCGTTTAGAGGGATCTCCAACAAAGTTTTTTGCCTGCCCTCCAACGGGAATAGAGTGTAGTGTTTAGAAGAGTTTTATTTAGAAGGGGTGTAGGATGGAAGGCTCAGGCTTCTTTGGGGGGTTGATATATTTTCCTGGGTTTAGGGTTTAAGGTTTAGGGTTTAATGTTCACTGTCAGAGGTTTAACTAAGGCTTCATGCATATATCGCCCGTGCAAAAGGTCCGACAGGCAGACAACCTTCTCTATAGCATGCACATATGCCACGGACAAGCAGAGAGGTGGGAGGTCTGTTTTTCGTGGCCAGCGCGGCGGAGTATTGAGTTCCTCGAAAGATTTGCTACTAACTTTCATTTACCAAAAGATGCCGGATACTACTTAGCCCCCTCAGCCCCACCATCCTCACGCCAGGAACACTAAAAGGGATTCTTAGCGAAACTTACAACCTGAACAGAAACCCACCGGCCAGATGATCCTGGATGCCTTGAACGTTCAGGCAGGGGTTTGGGAGGGCTACTAAAAGGCATGCCAATTCGTGGTTCAGGGTTTGGGGTTTCCAGGTGTTATACAGGGGGTATGTAGGGTTTAGGCGTTTTAGGGCTTTAGGAACTCATGAGTTTTAGGACTTGCGGCTAAAAAGCCTTTAGGGGGCTTAGGGTTTTTGGAAAGTGGGGGTTTAGGACTTCGATGTTAGGGGACTTTTTGAGACTTTTTGTGGCTTTGGATTCTCGAACTTGGGAGTTTAGATTGGGTTTAGGGCTTAGGGGTTTAGGGTTTAGGGGTTTAGGGCTTAGGGGTTTAGGTGTTTAGGGGTTAGGGGTTAGGGGTTTAGGGCTTAGGGGTTTCGGGATGTTGAGGCCTTAGGGCACCCCTAAACCCTTGATCCCGCATCCCAAACCCTCAACCCTCCATCCTGAATCCTCGCACGACCCCTAAAACCCTAAACCCTTAAACCCCTTAAACCCTGAAACTCTCAACCCTTTAAGCCCTAAACCCCTTAAACCCTAAAACTCTAAACCCCCTAAACCTTTTAAGCCCTAAACCCCCTAAACCCCTAAAGCCCTAAACCCCTAAACCCTTTAAGCCCTAAACCCCCTAAAGCCCTAAACCCCTAAGCCCTTTAAGCCCTAAACCCCTTAAACCCTAAAACCCTACGCCCCTAAGCCCTTCAAGCCCTAAACCCCTTAAACCCTAAAGCCCTACGCCCCTAAACCCTTTAAGCCCTAAACCCCTAAACACTAAACCCTAACCTCTAAGCCCGAAACCCCTTAAGCCCTTAAGCCCTGAACCCCTAAACCCAAAGCCCTCGCCTCTAAGCCCGAAACCCCAAACCCCTTAAGCCCTGAACCCCAAAGCCCTCAAGCCCTGCAGGGCTTCGGGTTTGAAGACTCGACGACTTCGGGGTGTGAAGGGTTCTTAAGGGCTCAGGAGACTTAGTAATTAGGGTTATATGGGTTTGTTGTTTAGGGTTTAGGGCTCAGGGGGAGGGGGGAGGGGACTTAGTAAGTAGGGCTTTAAGTCCCCTAAGTGGCGCTATCCTAGATATTTATATATATCCTCACTTGTAACCTTACTTACTAAGTCCTTTGGGCCTTTAAGCTTAGGGCGTTTCGGGTTTAGGGATGAACCTTACAGGGTTTTGGGGGCTTAGAGAAAGTAGGTTTTTGCGTTTCAGGACTTTGGGCCTTGATGACATCCAGACCTTAGGGCTCTGGCACAAGTCTTTCGGGCGAAGGGAGACTGCGATAGGACGGTTCCACTTAGGGCTTAGGGCTTAGAGTTTAAGGTTTAGAGTTTATGGTTTAGGGGTTAGGGCTTAGAGCTTAAGGTTTAGAGTTTAGGGTTTAGGGGGCTTAGAGTCTAAGCTTTAGAGTTTAGGGTTTAGGTGTCAATACTTCCTGGAGCTAGCTACGAGTGTAGCTGCCGCGAAGGCGGAAAGACGGCGGGCATTGCGCCAGTTTGTCCTTGATGACTTTGGTCTGCCTCATGACGATTGTTTCTTTCCTTGCTTCCAGTTAACTGGGTGATGACCTACGGTTGATGATATAAATCCTGCATTACCTTCAGGAGCCTAAACTATGGGAATTATGGTATATTCCTTATATTGGGTAATGCAGGGTTTATACCAGAGTATCCTTTTGCACACGTCGCGGTGGTCAACGAAGCGCTGAAAGCTTGTGTCATTGCCGAAGGCCCTGCCCTCATCTACACGGCCGCGATGAGCGCTCAAAGGACTCCTGGAATCACCTCAGGCGACGCCTTCCAACTTAAGATCCCAGATCTCACGGCAAAGTCCATAAAATCTGCCACGCCCCAAGCAAAAGACGACTGCGCCAAGACGCTATCGTCACTTTGCCCCGGAGGCCGAACCCGGTGCTCCAGCAGATTCTCCCAAGACCCTAAAACTCTAAACCCTTAACCCGAATATGGTCTTGGGGCTTCCGCCAGCCTAGACTCTTGAAGTCCCTGAGAAAAACCAAGAACTCTGACTCAAAGGCCTGGGCCACCTGCGCCTGGTCCACGCTGACGTCTCTCACGCGGAACAGGCCGGGGTCTATCAAGGCTTCCTCAAAGGGGTTTAGGCCGGTTCAGGGTTTCGGGTTCGGGGTTTAGGGTTCAAGGTTCAGGGTTCAGGCTTTAGAATTTAGGGTTCAGGGTGTAGGGTTTAGGGTTTAGGGTTCAGGGTTTAGGGTTTAGGGCTTAGGGTTGAGGGTTTAGGGTTCAGGGTTGAGGGGCTTCGGGTTGGGAGTTCCAGGCTTCCTTGAAGGGTTCCGGCTTAGGGTTTGGGGTTCGGGGTTCTATCGGGGCATTCTTCTGGTTGTGGCTCTTTGGACTTTAGCTTTTGGGGTTCTGGTTGTACTACGATAAATAGGCTAAAAGTTTTAAGTATTAGGAGGGGTTTTTGAAGTCAGCCAAGGTTCTAAAAAGGGGTACTGTAGGAGTTGTTCTCTAGATGAGGGTCCCTTTCTTGAGGCCACCAACATTGTACCGCACCCTTATCAAAAAGCAGCGAAAGGGGACCCGAATTTAGTGGACTAGCCATAGAGTTCTATCGAGTTTTGAGGTTGGCAAACTTGGAGTTCCCCTTTAAGGGTGCGTAAGGATTCCTGCAAAGGGGCGGGGGCTTAGGGAATTTAGGGTTTAGGCGGTTTAGGATCTTATTAGAGTTTCGGTTCAGGGCTCAGGGCCTTTTGAGTGTATTTTGGGGCTCCAGATGGGGGGAAAGTTATTGCGGAGTTGAAGGCTCGAGGGCCCCCCGGGAAGGTTTCAAGCTGGACGTCTCTCGGTGGGCTAAACCCTAAACCCTAAACTCTAAGCCCTAAACCCCTATACCTTGCGTCTGGGTGGTTCTTTCTTCTCTTCCTGATCGCCTTCCCAATTCGCGATGGCGGCATCAACAAATGCTCTCCAAACATTCAAGGATTTGCTCTCAGGCTTGGCAGAGAATCACGTTTCCTCCGCCTTCACTTACCAAGGAGGAGACCCGCTCCAGGTGCGGACTTGGTTGATCAACCAGTTCCGACAAACACCTGAGGGGTCGAGAGAGGCTGCTGCCCTACTGGTGTTTGAAGTTGCCACGTGTCTCTATGGCACCTCCTCCGCAAAAGTTCTTAGGCAGGAGAAGAAATCCAAATTCCGCGAAGAAGCTTTGCAAGTCATGATCAATGCAAACAACGCATGGAAGCATTTGGAAGGAGGTGTGCAAGGACTCACGCCGAATACCGCTTCGGCTTACATGCCAGAGTTGTGCCTTGCCATGTATGCCACAGGAGCGGGCAGGGTCCCTCCTCCGGGCATTCTTCAATTGCCGCTCGAGGATAATCTTCGGCAACAACTTGAATCCGAGATAGAAAAAAACCCTATACCTTAAACAAACCCTAAACCCTAAACCCTTAAACCGCTAGACCCCTAAACCCCTAAACCCTACACCCCTATACCCTAAACCCGTCCCACATCCCGGTGTCTCCGAGGGCCTTGGTGAGGTCTTGGGGTTTGGGTGTGTCAGTTTGATGTTTTTGAAGTAGCCGGAGTCTTTGCTTTGAAAGCAGAATTTCGATTTCGTGAAGGGTTCCTTTAAGGCCTCCTCTAAGGGCTCCTTTAAGGGTGCCTTTGGGGGCGCCTTTAAGGGTGCCTGCGCTTGCTTGCGTGCGGGTTTTGGAGAGGGTTTGGAATTCAAGGATTTCTGAGCTTGGCGCTCGGTTTAGACGTTTAGGCGTATACGGTGGTGGCGACGGGCTAAGGCTTAGGGTTCAGGATAGAAAGGAGCAGGTAGGCGTTCGAAGGTCTTTCTACGGCTTTGCCGGCTTTAGGGATGTAGGGCTAGGGACTTCTCAGTGTTTAGAGGGGATACAGCAGTCAGAGAGTCCAAATGCGCACCCCTCATTTAGACCCGAACTGTTTTCTGTAACCCTAAGCCCCAAAGGATTCCAAGCCCCTAATAACACAACGAAAAGCCCCAACACCCGAAAGACATCAAACGACACTATAAATCCTAAACGTTAGCCCAAATACCTTCGTAAAGCCTAAGTGATAGAACCCTAAACCCTAAACCCTAAACCCCTAGACTCCCCGAGAATCCTAGAAACGAGGCGTTGGCTACTCGTGCTGGACGGCATCGACCTTTTCCAGTCGGACATCTGTCGTGGAAAACCCGAAACCCTAAACCCCTAGTGCGCGTGCTGTACCCGACCGAGTTTGGCAAGGGGATTCTAGCCGTTTGTACTCATTCTTGAGGTTATGGTTCTCTAGAAGCTTTTCAAGGCCTTTCTAAGGATTTATGAGGGATTTACGCCCCACAACTTGAACGGATTCAGTCCCGAAGCCGTGTTTGAAAAGAGAGCGTTGGTATTAGAGGCAGACGGTAATAGTCCGCGTACGTGCACAGCCCTCACAAGCTCCTTGCGGAGCTCCTGTAGCACTTCCAATGACCTCCGACCCTAAACCCTAAACCCTAACCCCAACAAGACGGACTGCAAGAGTTTCGCCCTTCACATGGTGCGATAAGACGTGCCACTACGGGGAAGAAGACTGCAGATGCAGCCTACTGCCTGGTGCGTTGGGTCTACGTCTAAGTCAACGCTCTGCCTTGTGCTACTTTAGGGTTCTGTTAAGGATTTCTCTTAGGGCTCCTTTAGTGGGTCCCTTGAGAGTTCCGGAAGATCTAGAAGGGTGTTACAAGGACATTAGGGTTTGGAGCTTTTTGTTTATGGGTGTTGATTTGTTTGTGTTTTCGGGTTTATAGTCATGGGGAGGCGCACGTACTGGCCTTGCGGGAATGCGCTGCATGCTCTCTATTTACAACCATGTGCAGTCGGAACAATTGACCCTGATCTCCAACTAAGCAAGCACGACTTTTGAACGCTGCACCCTAACCGTCCAAAAAGAAAGGGACCTCGTCTGTAGAGGGATTCCGAAAAGCCGAGGCAGTCCCTATGAAGCCTAGGATGTCGGGCTTCCGGTTTGGGCTTTCGGTGGTTTTGGGAAAGGCCCAGGGCCTCAGGATGAAGGTTCGAACATCCTCGGGTAATGATTTCCCCGTCTAGTCTCCCCGAAAATCTGTGCGATAATATATTTTCTCTCTCTATACATACATACATACATACATACATACATACATACATACATCAATACAATACAATACAATACAATACAATACAATACAATACAATACAATACATACATATATACAATACATACATATATATATATATCGAAACCACGTTAACAGGACCGGTATAGTCAAACACAGAGATCGAATCAAGCTTGAATTCGCAGGACAAGGATATCGAGAGGTTGAGAAAGCCCCTGGAAGGCATGGGTTAAGAAGTCTGGGCACAGTGTTTCGGAAAGTCAGATGATGTGTAAAGCCTAAACCTTAAGCCCTAAACCCAATAAGCCTTAAGCCCCAAAACCCCTAAACCCAATAAGCCTTAAGTCTCAAAAGCCCTACTAAAACCCAATAAGCCTTAACCCCCAAAAGCCTTACCTAAACCCAACAAGCCTTAAGACCGAAGCCCGAAGCCCTAACCCCTAAACCACTAGACCTGCAGCGTGTAGGGCCTCGAGTCCAGGGTCGGCTTTACCCCTAAACCCTAGTGTTTTGGGTGTTGGGTTTAGGGTTTTGGGTTTTTGGGTTTAGGGCTTAAGGGTTGAAGGGTTAAAATAAACCCTAAACCCTAAGCCCAATCTTTAGGTTTCAAGCCATGCCAACGTAAACCCTGCAGCTGCGGTTTGGGCGGGTCAAGGGCCTCAGGTGTAGGATCCTAGGTTGGTTTAGGGTTTAGGGTTTAGGGTTTAGGGTTTAGGGTTTAGGGCTTAGGGTGGTGCTGCCCTGTAAGGGTCGCGGGTGTCGGAATATACTGAATATACGTGCTGCTGCAGGTGTTTTGGTGGTTCCAGGTTGTGTTTCTTTTAAGCCGGCATCTTCGAACTTTCGCGTTGACCATTGGGCTGCTTGCGGCTCCCCATGTCTGCATCTGCTGTAGACTGTAATAATGTAATATAGGGGCCTGAATAACTACTCAATTCCCTCCTCGTGCTCGGTACATGGAGGGTCGGGGGAATTAGTAACTAGAACTAGTCATTTTATAGACTTCTAAGTATCATAACCCCAAATTAGGATCCCCTTTTAGGGTACCTATAACTATACTTAATGTCTACTTGCCAAGTCCCCTGACCCTCCAAGTAATATGGCTACACCCTAAACCCTAAACAACCGTACTACACCCCCCAAGAGTCTGAGATCGTGAGGCCCCAAGGCCTTGTTCTAACATATTGTATCCGTTCAAGTCCCCTGAATCACAAGGGTTTAGGGTTTAGGGAGTTTCGGGCTTAGGGAGTTTAGGGTTCAGGTTTAGGGTTTAGGGAGTTTAGGGTTTAGGGTCAGAGTTTAGCGAGTTTAGGGTTTCGGGAGTTTAGGGTTTCGGGAGTTTAGGGTTTAGGGTCTAGGGTTTAGGGTTTAGGTACTTTTCCCTCAGGGCCGAAACAGAGGTGGTCGTCATCCCTTGCAGGGGTCCTCGTCGTGCAACGTCCGGCCGAGCTGGCCCTCCTCCTGGGGAATCCTGCACCCCATTCCTTCACCTTAAAGCCAGCAAGATAGGAATGTTCATCTCTTGCACATCTCAGTGTATGCATATGTAAATACATATATATATATAAGTATAAATATAAATGTAAATACAATCAAACAAATACATAGATAGATAGATAGATAGATAGATAGATAGAGAGGGATAAGGAGGGTTCTGGGTTCCTAAGCCCAACAGATGGTGAAGGGGGGTTTAAGGCCGATGTCTTGAACCTCACCCTGGACCCTATCCGCTAACCGCTGTAACAAGCAGCCTAAACACTTCTAAGGACTTGCATGGTTTCCATGATGTAGGGGCTTGAATAATTCAAAACAGTATTCCTGAGCATAAGATACACACCCCGAGACCCGATAAAATTAGTAAGGCCCCGATAAATTTGAACTCCAACTTCCCTTCTGCTCAGATCTTCTGTGCACCTGCACAAAGCTCTGCGTGGTGCTCACGAGACGATCTTCCGGAGAAGGTGCATTGCACGACTGTTTGTTTCCCTTCTAGTTTGGGATTTCGGGTTTAGGGTTTAGGGTTTGTTTGTTTCCCTGGCAGTGGTTCAGAATGCTCTGGAGCTTTGAATCCCAACATCCAGAATCCCTAAACCTTCAAACTCAAAGGTACATAAGTTCAAGGTCTAGAATCCCAAGAAAGGTCTAGATAAGAGTCGCTCTTGTCTTCCGGAGAAGTCTCCGGAGGCGTTTCTAGGATGTTACAGCAAAGGATTCTAAAGGCTCCTTCTTTTGGAGCTTATGGGCTTTCCTGTGCCAGCTTTTAGGGTTGAGGGTCAGGGTCTAGGATAACCTTGTTGGATTCAGGATTGCAGTTGCCCCACGCCTCGATGTGATGCATGTGTAGCAGCGTAGCAATGCCAAGAGGGGCCCCGGTGCATAGTATTGCTACTACATCCGGCTGGATCCCTTAGCAGGAACCCTGCCCTAATGTAGAGGCCTAAATAAATGCCTATCTTATTTTGGCGGTTCCTTTTTTTGATGATAGTATAATCTACCCCAAAACCCTGTTCCAACAACAACAATCTGATTCGGGGTGATTTTGTTGAGCATGGGGGTTGAGGCATTGGGGTTCGTTTCAGGTGCTTTAGAATTCCCTAAGGGTCCATGCACCCAAATAGCATATACTTTGGCCCCAAAGTACCTATATAGGGACTACTTTAAGGCCAAAGTATATACTATTTGGGTACATGGACCGTCCTAACCCTAAACCAAACCCTTAAACCCTAAACCCTTAAACCCTAAACCCTGAAACCCTAAACCCTTAAACTCTAATTAAAGTATACACTATTTGGGTACATGGACCCTTAGGGATTAGTACCCGAGGGCACCTGAGAGGTGTGGAGATCCCAGTGGTCGGAGGCCCAGGAGACTTAGTAAGCGGGGTTACAACGTTTAGGGTTTAGGGGTTAGGGTTTGGGGGGTTTAGGGTTTAGGGTTTAGGGTTTACGGTAGGAGCCCAAAAGTTGGAAACCCAATAGCCTCAATCCCTAAGAGTCGTGTATAGGGAATCCCAGCACTCTTTGTCCTTAATCCGGTTTCCAACTTTTTGGGGTTTACCATAGTAAGCGGGGTTATAATTTTTAGGGGTTTGGGTTTAGGGTTTGGGGTAACTCCATTTAGGGTACTTATAACTCTACTTGCAGGGTGTAGGCAGTTTAGGGTTTAGGGTTTAGGGTTCAGTAGTGATTCAAACCAGCAACGGGTATCGACGTTCTAGCATTTATTGGGGGCGGCTCGCCCCCGTCTGATAGTAGGCGGTAGAGATCAGTAGGGATTCTACATTTGATATCATTGCCCTCACGCAAGCCGCGGGTGGGTTGTGAATCAGAGATCTCTACAGCGAAGGTGGATGCATCTGGGGTAGACAGTGTCCCCAACCTAATCAACTCTACAGACCCCAACAGCCCCAAATCCTACACCCGTTTTCCAAAAAGCCGCAACGCAACCAAGGAGTTGATCCTTGACGGCAACCCGTTCTCGGACATCAGGCGCTTGAAAATGTGTTCAAGAGTGTTCGGGTTTAGGGCTTAAGGTTTAGGGTTTAGGGTTTAGGGTGTTCGGGTTTAGGAAATCTTAGACAGCCAAAGGGAGAACTTTAAACCTTTTGGCCTTATATATTAGGTCTATCCTAAAAAGTTAAGAAGAGAGAAATCCAATAAGTTGGGTCAACCCCCCTCACCGTGGTAAGTGCATGTAAGTGCTCAATGCGGGAATTCGAGGCCAAGGTCCTGGTGGTAGGGGTCAAGTTGACGGGGACTTTGCCTAACCAGAAATCCCTCGGCTTCGGGTTTGGGGTTTAGGGCCTACCCTAAAAACCTTAAACCCTAAACCCTAAGCCCTAAGCCCTAAACCCTAAACCCAAGCTCCAAAGCCCCGAACTCTAAACCCCAACACCTGCATGTGAATAGTTCTCTAAACGATGGCCCCTTTCTGGGTCCCCCCCAAAATACTACGGTACCCTTATAACAAGGACCCCCAAAAGGGACCCTGCTTTAGAGAATTACCCATGTCGCAAGAGACTTTTACCTAAACCCTAAAACCCTAAACCCCTAGAACCCTAAACCCTACACCCCAAACCCTAACCCCCTAAACCCCTAAACCCCTGAACCCTACAGAGTCTGCGGAGCTTTGGTCAGGAATCTCGGGCCTCTCAGCAAGCTCCTGGTTCTCCGTCGGGCGCCCGGAAGGGTAAGTAGGGTTATAGGGTTTAGGGGTTTAGGGTTATAGGGTTTAGGGGTTTAGGGTTGTAGGGTTTAGGGCTTAGGGCCTAGAGTTTAGGGTTGATGCTATAATATAAATCCTGCCTTACCCATAGTAAGGAAATACAGCATATTTCCCATAGTTCAGGGTCCTTAAGGTAATGCAAAGACCCTAGACCCCTAAACCCCGAAACCCCTAAACCCGAACCCCTAAACCCTCAACCCTGTAGCATACTATACATCAGAATTTGAATTCCGTCTATTCAGATATCTATGTTAGCTTTAGGATTTCAGCTTCAGCAGGGTCTAGGGTTGTGTTTGAATGTTCAGCTGGATTTTGAAGAAAATAAGTTTAGGGAGTAGGGTTGAGGGTTTGGGGCTGAGGGCTTCAGGGTTCAAGCTTGGGGTGCAGGTCTGGGGGTTCCACTTGCGTCGAAGCCTTACAAACTGCCTTGGCCCTACTGCTGACATGTGTGGTTGCACCGAACCCACAACCCTAAACACTTAAAGAGACCCTTCCACCTCCCTTAGCATCCTAAGACCCCCTACGGTTGATGATATAAGTCCTGCATTACCCATATTCAGGAATATACCACCATTCCCATAGTTTAGGGTCCTTTTGAGGGTTCTTTATTATGGTTTCTTTATATAGTTCCTTAAACCCTAAACCCTAAACCTACCCTAAACCCTAAACCCTAAACCCACCCTAAACCCTAAACCCTAAACCCACCCCAAACCCTGAACCGAGGTAGGTCTTTTCGGTTAGAGGTAGGGTTTAGTGTTCATGGCAAGCCCTTTGAGCTCAGTGGCTGAATGGCTGCACTTCAAACTTTTCGGGATACTTATAATCCCCTAGAGAACTGGAAAGTGTACACTTTTCACTAGGTTTATATAGTACCGCTTTAAGAGAGGCGTGAACAAGACCAAGCTCGATCTGGAGAACGGCATGATTGGGGGAACAGCCCGGGGCCCGGCTGAGTCAGACTTTGGGGTTTAGGGTTTAGGGTTCAGGGCTTTAGGTTTAGGGTTTAGGGCTTAAGGTTTAGGGCTTTAGGTTTAGGGTTTAGGGTTTAAGGTTTAGGGTTTAGGGTTTAAGGTTTAGACTTTAGGGTTTAAGGTTTAGGGTTTAGGGTTTAAGGTTTAGGCTTAGGGTTTAGACCCCGGAAAGGATCTAGAAAGTAGATCCCTGAATGGGGGGGGGGGTGTCTCTTTAAGGGCTCCTTAGAAGGATGGGTTTAAAGGGCTTGTAGGTTCCTCTAAAGTACCCCTTAGTGGTATAGGGGCCCCAAATTCGGCGGTCTACTTCTCAGATCTTCCAGGGGGCCCGGCCTAGGTCTTAAGATGCAGGTTGAGGTTTCATGATTTTGGGGTTTGGGTTTAGGCATTGAGGGTTGAGGGTTGAGGTTTCAGGGTTTCGGGTTTAGGATTGAGGGTTCGGGGCTTAGGTTTCATGATTTTGGGTTTAGGATTTACGGTCAGGCTTACAGTTTAGGGTCTACCTGGACCCTATCCTTAGTAGCTGCATGAGCACAGTTTAAACTTTTTGGGATACGATGATCCCTTATAGAACTGAAACTGTACACTTTTTGTGCTTGTGAACTCGGCAGCTAAGTATCTTTTAAGGATTTATATAAGCAAATCGGAGTACTGAGCCCGAAAGAGGTAGGTTATATCGGTTTCCCAGACCCCGGGGAGGAGCCAAAAAGTAGATCCCTTTAATGGGTGTTCCTATAAAGAGCCTTTAGTAGTATGAGGTCCCAAATTAGGGGTTCTACTTTTTTGATCCAAAACCCTAAACTCTAAACCCAAACTATAGATTCTCAAATTAGGGGTTTTACTATCTAGATCCTTCCGGGGGTCTGGGTTAAGGTATGCCCCGGAACATAAAGCCAGCCCTAAACCCTAAACCCAAAACCCCCCCGCAAACCCAAAGCCCTTAAACCCTTAATCCCTTAAACCCCAAACCCCGAAACCCTAAACCCGTAAACTTTAAACCCCAAAGCCATAAACCACAAACCTTCAAGCCAGTGGTCTAGGTTTTGGGGGTTTGGGGGGTTTGGGGAGGTTAGGGGTTTTGGGGGTTTGGGGAGGTTACCGTAGGCTTAGTAGCTGAATGGCTGCACGTTAAACTTGTTGGGACAGTCTAATCCCCTTTAAAACTGAAAGTGTGCACTTTTTTGTGCTTGTGAACTCAGCAGCTACCTTAACCCCAAAGAACCTACCTTTTTAAGGACTTACATAAAGAAAATCTGATAAGGAGCCCTAGAAAGGTAGGGTATTTGGGGTCCAGGTAAGCGGTATGAGAGACTTCTAAACCCAAAACCCTAAACCTAAACCCCTAAACCCCTAAGCCCTAAACCCCTAAACCCCTAAACCCCTAAACCCTAAACCCCTAAACCCCTAAACCCCGTGGTATCAGAGACTTCTGCCCACTCCTTTGACGCTCTGGTTCTGGCCAGGGAGGTCCGAAAGACAACACGAGGCACCAAAGCCAAAGGTTTGCGAGCTCAGGGTTGATTTAGGATTCGAGGATTTTTGTGGTTTTAGGGCGTTTTAGGGTTTAGGGTTTAGGGTTTTAGGGTTTTAGGGTTTTAGGGTGTAGGGCTTTAGGGTTGTAGGGTTTTAGGGTTTAGGGTTTAGGGTTTTAGGGTTTTAGGGTGTAGGGCTTCAGGGTTGTAGGGTTTTAGGGTTTCAGGGTTTTAGGGTTTTAGGGTTTAGGGCTTTGGGGTTTAGGGTTTAGGCTTAGGCTATAAGCCCTGAACCCCAAGCCTTTCTAGGGTGCCGGTAAGTCCTACGCTGCCCGGCCAAACAAGGAGCCCATAATACTTCGTTAAAGTATACCTAAAGTATAATATGGGGGGGGCCTTAATATTTCGATTAGGGTTTGGGGGGTAGATTATGCTGCAATTAGTGAATGGTTGCAGTTACTCAGGCCGCTATGAGCCCTCAGACACATCGGCATTCCGAGCTCAATGCGCACTCATCAAGACTGTCCGATCAGTCTGTCAGGCCCTGAACAATGGGGTGTAGTATTCTCTGATAGTCCCTATAGACGTGTGGTGTTTTCTGTACCCCAGTCGAAATATTAAGGCCCCGGTATGACAGAACTTGTGCGGATTTCTGATCAGAAGAACCCCAAAGCCCTGTGCTAATTTTCACGACCCCCCTACGTTACGGTAGGGCCGCAGGAAGTCCGAAAGCTTCCAGGGGTTCAGGGCTTAGACAGGCCCTAAGGGTCCATGTGCCCATCTAGTATATACTTAGACCCTACAGTACCTAAATAGGAACTACATTATAATTATAAGGCCAATGTATATACTATATGAGTACATGGACCCTTAGGGAGGGCACACGAGGGTTGGGGGAGCCCCCCAAGGCTCCTCTGTTCTGGAGTCGGAGCTACCGATTTCCTGGCTGTTCCTGCATCGGTCTCTTTTGAGGCCCCAAGGGCTTCGGTGCTTATACTAGGGTTTTAGGGTTTCTTATGAGGCCCTAAGGGCTTTGGTGCCTATACTAGGGTTTTAGGGTTGAGGGTCCAAACCTTAATGCCTAAACCCGAAACCCTCTACGGTTTTGGGCTGGGACTTTAGGCCTGTTGGGGTGTCAGTGTTTCGGGTCTTTGGTTCAGGTGGCTAAGGCTGGAAATCGTTTCCTCATCATCATCTTCAGCGGCATTGGTAGCAAGATCATCATTCTGCAAACTGGTGAGCACTGATTAGGTCCTCTTGACTTGGCATGTTGTGAAAGATCCAATGACCTTAGTCGTCGGAGGAGGGCAGTGTGTCCTGCCTTCGTGTTTAGTAAGCCGCCGCACCTTACGAACCCTAATCTTTTAATCTGTACACCTAAACAAAATCCCCATAATCACTATAGCCCTCAATCCAAGCATTCCAGTGCACTTCCTGCCAGAAGGTGCAGGAATTCCGGCTTGCGGCTGTAAAGGTTTAGGTTTTAGGGTTTCCGGGTCTAGGGCATGGTCGGTCTTCATACTTAAGTTTGCTGGGGCTTTGATGGAGTCAAAACTGGAAACATGCTGAGCGACTGCTCCGTTATTGATGCATGGATCCCAGCATGGTGAGCCGTGTGTCATGCAAAACAATTCAATAGAACCACGTACCAGCATAAGAAGCATACCTCCCGGAAAGTGGAGAGAGCATCGCCCGAACATCGAAACACAGCTCGCCAGGAGTCCCTCAAACGTAAACCCTATTCCCGCTTCAGCGAGCTGCATCTACAGCCTGAGCAAGTCTTCCAAATGAGCAGTAATTCAGCAATCGCAGCATACACACGCATACACATGTCTATATATATATATACATACATACATACATACATACATATATGTAATATTTATATATACACACATGCATACATGCAGTTATATTTGGTAATGTTTTGGTTTTTAGATACACAACAATACATGTACATGTCGTTATTACATAAACAAATATAAAACAAATACATATATAAATATACATATATATATATATGTATAAGGACGACATATCTGCAGGTTGCATGCATAAGCGCATAGGTCGACGGTTGTGTACATGCAATGCACTACATAGTCTTTGGACCTCCAACCTCCTCTGATAAACCCCTTCAACTCTTCAGCCTTGAACCCGAAACCGTCCTAAACCCTATAGGCCCTAAACCCTCTCTCTCTCTCTCTCTCCCTTCCTTATACTCGTATGTATATATATATATATGGATATATGTATGTATGTATAGGTATATATGTATGTATATACAGGTTTTACACCCGAATTCCGTCAAGTTCCTCAAGCATCTTCCACCCAAAAAGTAGGAAAGCACCGAGCATGCAGCGATGTACCTTCACAGCCTCATCGCCGTTCTTGCATCGGCGCCCCGGCTTTGCAGGGGTTCCCTAAACCCCTAAACCTAAACCCTAAACCCCTAAACCCTAAACCCCCTAAACCCTAAACCACTTAGGGTTTAGGGTGTAGACGAAAGGCAAATGAGCCTGTTGGGGACCGGCTTTCGCACCGGCTTTCCTGTGGAGCCGGGTACTATAGAAGCCTAGCTCCTCCTTAGTATAGCTTTTCTGCCAAGGGGCCCAAAACCCCATTCGAAATAGTAGGGCCCCTTTTTGTTGTGGCGCACTTGGGGCTTTCGAGGGCTTAGGCTCTAGTCTAGTGCAAGGGTTTACAAGGATTCGGGTTCAAGGTTGATGTGCATGTTCCCTTCCCGGTCTTCGGACTTTGCTTTGCTAAGAGTTCGGATTGGCTCATATGCCGGAACCGGTCCGTTTCGACACTCAATACCGCAATGCAAGTTGTTGTCAGGACCGGGCTCCCGCCCAGAATCCCTGGTGTTTTCAATCAATCAATCAATATATATATATATGTTATGTTTCGGCAAAACAACTGCGCATATGTAGCTTTAAGTCGCACCAACCAAAGCACTGTTGTTTACACTCTAGAGGTGTCCTGCGTGATATGTCTGGTTAAGAGGCGCAAAGCGAGCATAAACCCAATATCGGAAGGGAGGCCAGGGTGATGGACAAGGCACGTCGCTAAATAGCTGTGACATCGTCAGGATCGTGTCCGCCAGGGCAGCTACCCATGGACTTTGGCCCTGCATCTTTCACTTTGGTTGAAAGCTCCCAACATGTGTAACCTCCACAGCTTTACACCCCAGGCCCTTCAAGATTGAAGCTTGGGCATACTGCCTAAATTCTACGAAGCCCTCCGTCCCAGCATCATCTGGGGCCCGCAAGACCTAAATCTAGAGCATTCTTGTTAGGATGTCTAGTAACAACCCATCAGCTCCATTGTAGTTCCTTTTTGGGCTTCTATTCAGGATTCTTATAAGGTAACCCCAAGAAGGAACTACTATGGACTCTATGGGTATCCTACCCAAGAAAGAACTACATTGCAGGGTGGCGCACACCCTTCACAGCCCTTCGTAGTGTTGCTGTTGACGATATAAATCCAGCTTTACCTTCAGGACCATATTCCTTATTATGTGTCATGCAGGATATATGTATGTATGTATATATATATATCATCATCATCATCATCATCATCAACCGTCTGTGTGGCGTCCTACCACACCGCCTCCACCACCCACACCGCCCCCACCGGCCGCTGCCCCGTGCTCCCACCGCCTTGACCGCCCCCACCACCCTCACCGTCCCCACCACTCTGCTGCCGTCCCCACTCCTCCACTTTCTTAGGTGCTTAGAAAGTATTTAAAGGCTGCCAATGCGTGCCCGGACCGAGGTCTGGTCCGCTGCCGGCCAGGATGCAGCGAGACTCAGTCGTAGTTCTCTGGGTTCTCGTTAAGGGACTTAAGTTAACAAAAACAGAAAGAGTTTAATTTACTGTGGATCCCTCTATTTTGGGAACTTAAGCTGTAATTTCTTCAACAAGAACCCAGTTGTGGTTATTGTTTGGGAGTTGTTTTAGAGTTCCGGTTTAGGGCTTTAGTGGTTCAGAAGTTACAGGTGCACTGGTTCAGGGCCCAGAGGTTAGATAGAGTGTAGGGCTCATTTAGGTGAAGCACGAATCGGTGGAAACGGTGTAAACCCGTGTGCCTATTTGTTGGACATTTCGGTCCTTCAGGGCTGGCTGTGGTGATGGCTCAGATATCAGTCACCCACGTCGCCACAGCAATATTCTGTTAATATAGGGGCCTCGATAGGTTCCTACATTATCTTGGTGGTTTCTTATTATAGCTATACTATGAAGGACCCCGAAACCCTTTTCTAATTATTAAGGCCCCTATGTTAGGCTTGTAACCACAGCTTGAGTGTGCAGCTCGCCGCTAAACCCCGCACCTTTAACTCAGCTATGCTCGCCCAAGCACAGCGCCCGATGTTGTTTGATGAGCTTGATGTTTCCGGGCATGTCGCTCAGCACCAGGCCGCGAATCGTGCAATTCTGACTACACACCGAGGCCCTACGTAACCCCAACTTCCCAACCCACCCCACGTGCACCCCAAAGCCTAAATCGAAGCCCCGAACCCTAGAATATTAAGCACGGAGCCGCTAAAGCCCCTTAAACCTTGAGCTCTAGACCCCACAACCCTAAGGCCACCAGACTAAGTTTATTAGTGAACTCAGTGATTAGAATAGAGCTTGCTTGGGTCATTATATCATACTGCAGTTTTATTCAGGAGTATGAAAGGCTTTCTCGGGATGACGTTACTGGTTATTGCGGCTTCTATATAAGTCCTATTGCCAATGAGCTGCCTGAGGAGTCGAGATGTTTATGCATAGGGGTATGTCTTAAGCGGTTTTTGTTTCGGGCTCAAGCGGTTTGAGGGCTAAGGGCTAAAGGTTCATGTGCTTAGGCTTCAGTTGAGTCAGACATGACGGAACCTCAACAACCACGCTATACCCGACGCTTGAAGGCCCAGAGGGACCCTACCAGGTCGATTTTCTTGTTGAGCTAGTTGGGGGGGTTCCGAAAATAGGGGACCCTAATATAGTACCCTAAATTGCAGGATTCTTATTATAAGGACCCCAAAATACTGTACCCCTTATTTTCGGAAAGTCCCAGTTGTGCTCCTAGTCCCTCGTGCCTCCAAGTACCAGGCAGGCGATGCAGCAGGCTGCATGCTGGTCTCGCTTGCCCGGGATCCCCAGTCGCTTGCTTGCGAGGGTTAGGATGTAGTCATACTGTTGATGATATAAATCCTGCATTACCTTAAGGACCTTAAACTATGGGAATGATAGTATATTCCTTATCATGGGTAATGCAGGGTTTGTATCATCAACCGTAGGATGTGTAGGATGTAGGGTGTTGCCAAGACTAGCAAAAGCATGGTGAGGCAAGGTAAGGGATTCAAGAACCACAGGGGTAGATCGGTTTTCTGGTGCATGAACATGTTGTACGCTCTCCGGAAGCACAGCACGTTGCAGAGCACCAGAAGCCTGCAATCCAAGGCTAGACAAACCGTAACGCTGGACCCCACACCTAAACCCTAAACCCCAAACCTCTAAACCCCTAAACCCTCAAAACCCTAAAGCACTAGGCCCCAAACCCCCTGAGCCAGATGGCGAAATGCGCATGAAAGCACGACGAACATGGCTGCCGGATTTCTGACAAATTGGGAATTCTATCCCATTGTACTCCCAACGTAGGCATGCATACATGTGTATGTATACATATAGGTAGTGCTCCAAACTAGGGCCCCGTCTAGGGCCCTTTTTTTTATAAGGCTGCCGCACTACATTGGGGACCCAAAAAGGGACCCTAATTCAGAAACACTCTATGTATATATATATATACACACATAGAGATGCCCCTATGACCGAAATTCTTGTCATGACAACGCCCCTATACTAAGCCCGACGTAACCCGAAAGTTATCCACATACAGTATAAGCCTTCCTCTATCGAACCCCTTTTAGAACATTTACCCTAAACCGTAAACTTTATCCTATAAAACCCAAAACCCTAGGGCCCTAGGGCCTTTAAGATGGAGAGGTCCTCAGCAGCCATGGCCATCCTGTCGACCTCCAGCCGTCCTTTACCCGCTATGTGGCCGTGGCCCGTTTTCGGGACACGGTCTGCTGAAGACAGGGTTTAGGGTTTCGGGTTGATAACATAACGGTCTAATGGCCCCGATTCGGCTTTACTGGAATGTACCCGAATACCCTATTGAAAGTGTTCGTCAAGGCCCTGGCTTTCCCTGGCCAATCTGCCTCGACTGTGTGCTGCCTGGATGTTTGCGCGCTGCCTCGCCTGACTTGCGGCGGTCGAGGCAGCACCCAGTCGAGGCAGATTGGCCAGGGAAACCCTTGGGTTGAGTAAGGTCCCTAGAGTCTAAACTACAACCCCCCAATACCCTTTTGAAACCCTTCCGAGGTTGAAGAAACTCCTTCTCATGGCCACTGCCTGTATAGTTTAGCAAAGTTTAGGGCTGTTGGTTGGGTTTATAACTCAGGGTGTCTTGTCATATAGAAAAATATAGCAACTTTAGAACTGAGGAGCCCGAAAGAACAGGCTTATTCTTGAGTCAGGCTTTCCTACTCATACTATAAGGATTTTAGGGCTTGAGGCTTCGGGCATCTTGGGGATTCCGCAATACCCGGAGACTCCAAAACCCCTTAATCAAGGAATATACTTTAAATCATATTTGGGTTCCTATTATAGCTTAAGGTATATTCCTTAGTTAAGGGGTTTTGGAGTCTCTGGGTACAATGAGGTTTAGGGTTGATCACTTCCTCCAGGTCGGGAGATAGGGCGGGCTCCAAGCAGATTACTTTCGGATTACGTTCGCTGAGGGCTCAATTTTCAGGGTTTTAGATCAGGTTCGGGTCATCACGTTGTTTGCGTTCGCTCCTGCTACCCCGATGCCAAAGCGTTCGTCGTTTTTCCTTGTCGTCCTTATCCAAATGGCAAGGCTGGGTAATGCCCGTACGCTTGTAACACAACTGGCAGCAGGGGTGTCTGTGGATTGTGCCTGTAGCTCTTTGAATTAGGGTCGCCTTCAGTGCGGCATTGCCTTTAGAGATCCCGGAAAGTGCTCTTGATCCAGTAAGCTTCACATAGGCTTAGTTTAGGGTTTGCCGGGCGTTGTACCTTTCAGACCTTTGATGTATGGCTTGTCATTGGTGTTGCAACAGGGGAACCCTATGCCTACGGGGTTACTCTGGCCCCTAAGACCCGAATACTGTACGAGACTCAACCGCCGATCAGTTCCCTTTTGGGCTTTGGGTTTAGGGGCACCTTTAAGGCTTTGAGCTTCATCCCTTCAAGGGTTTTTTTTTTTGGGGGGGGGGGATCCTTTAAGGGTTCTCCAAATTTACTTTAGAAGTCGTCCCTTACCGCCAATTTCAGAAAACCGAGGTAGAATCCCATGCAATGTAATGGTTGATGCCAACAAACGGTTTCTGAAACAACCGATGAACGATCTCACCTGCCGTCTCGTCTTGGCTTACAGCGCCTACGGGCGCCCGCTTCTGCCCAAGATTGCTGTGGGATGGGTCACCGGCCCTCCTCGCAAGTGCTAGGAACCAAGATGAAGGGCTTGGGGAGTTTAGGGTTTGGGGCTTCAGGGCCTAAGGTCTAAGGGTTTAGAGTTTTAGGGAGTTTAGGCTTCGGGGGTTGGGTTTAAGGTCTGGGGTTCAAGTTTTTTGGATCGATCTACTACTCCTTGCAAGAGCGCATGTCTTGGGTCTAAGGTATGAATGAAGAGCTTTTGTGGGCCCTGCAGTTACTTGGGGAGGCAGCACCGCAAACCCAATACGAAACATGGGGGTTTGATTCGTTAGAAGTTCTGTTCCCTGTGTGTCCCCAAATATTCCGATACTAGGATACTAGAATCACTAGCATGTACCTTTACACTCAGGGTCCATGTACCCAAATACCTTGGTCTCAAAGCAACGTAGTGCCTATGTAGGTACTCTGAGGGGTCAAAGGGTAAACGATTTGCGCATTCTCCCTCTTTGGGTACATGAACCCATGGGGTTCGACATGCGCCCATGGGGTTCGATTGTGGAGATTTCAGGTGTGAGGGGCTCGGATAGAGGGTTTAAGGTTTTGGGTTCTGGCTTCCACCGGTTGCAAAGCGCCGCGAAATGGAGATCGCCACGGCAAGTCTTTTAGGAGCCGGAATAAATACTCATGGTGTCCCCCTTAGTGTCCTTGTTATCACTGTAGAATAAAATCAGAGTGAAAACCCAATGCCGTTCTTGAAGGCCCGTACATACACACACATGATACATATATATATATATATATATGATCCAGGTTCGGCCGTCCCCCC
>CAJNJA010014573.1:0-12139 GCA_905231915.1 Symbiodinium necroappetens | reverse complement strand
TATGATATACATACTTCAAAATGAAGGAAGATGCGCGGAAACATTTACATCTATACCAGTACATTCAAGATTAGTAGACAGAAACCTATGAAAGCACATGAATATGGCTTACGAGATACTCCATATATTGAACAGATGTAACTAAAAAATCATACAAAACTACCGATGCCTGTAAAACACACAAAACTACATGAGCGGAAAAAACGGAGCCCCACAGCGTCCCTTTCTGTTAGGTTTAGGGTTTAGGTTTGGGGTTTGGTGTTCAGGGTTCTAGGGTTTTAGGGTTTAGGGTTTAGGTTTAGGGTTTGGTGTTCAGGGTTCTAGGGTTTTAGGGTTTTAGGGTTTAGGGTTTAGGTTTAGGGTTTAGGTTTAGGGTTTTTAGGGGTTAGGGTTTAGGGTTTAGGGCTAAATCCAAGGTCGGATAGGCACATGTGGCTCCAGTCACAGCCAGCGCATGTCTTCGTATTAAGAGGCTCCTAAGGATTCAGGGTGCGGCTTGCAGGACAATCATTGACAACAGCAATGATGATAATAATGATAGTAAGGATAGTAATGATAAGAAGAAGGCGAATCATAGCAATGATAAGGCATAGTGGCAAGCATCATACTACACAAGAAATATGGGCCTTCCTTCGGGTTTTGACCTTTGACGGTGCCGAGTTACTTGTGACAGCGGTCGCAGCGTGTCTTCGGTTATGAAGAATTCCAGGGAAAGCATAGCTGTTGAAGCTTTTTCACAACAGAGCATAATAATTGAACCGCATATCGTGTAACCGATATCCTGCGAGGCAGTTCTTGTGTTGTTAAACCTGCCTGTTCCAAGTTGTTCGGACGATGAGGCTGCTGCAGTCCTTTTTGAGGTCCGTTTTATATATGGGTGCCGTACGTCTTTTTGGGATCTAAAAAGGGACCCAAATTTAGAGAACTAGTCTAACTTACCACCACAAAAATGTTCTAAATACTCAGGGCCCCCACCTGTACTCTCTGATCCGAGCCGTAGCCCTAAACCCTAAACCCTTAACCCTTAACCCTGAACCCTTTACCCTAAACCCTAAACCCTAACTCCTCTGATTTTTAGCCCTTGGCCAGATGGTGGTGGCATCTGCTTGCAGAATGGTGGGTTCCGCCAGGGTCCCAACAGCTCCGTGCACTTCCAGAGTTGCACGGCCGTGCGGGGAGCCTCGGCGCATGAAGATGCAGCCCCAAACCTAACCCTACTAAGCCCTACACTGTTTAGGGTTTAGGGTTTAGGGTTAGGGTTTAGGGTTTAGGGTTTATGCTACACCACACCTTTCACTCGGTTTTAGGGTTTAGGGTGAATCATCGGGACCCTTAGGTGCCGGTGGTAAGGACCTGATGAGGCCTATTTACGGAAGTACATCCCCCTGCCCCTTGCCCCCCTACCCCCAAAAGGGTCCCTATGATTTAAGGCCCCAACGAAGATTAAAAGTTGTCATGCTGCGACTTGGTGGATATGTGTTGCAAGAGCCGAAACTCACACACAAACCCTGGCGTTGGCGTCGAGCCTTCCAAAGACAAGTGGATTGATAGTCGTCGGAGCACCCTTAAACCCTAAACCCTAAACCCAAAACCTTAGCATCCCTAAAAGCCCTCAGTTCGCAGAGTCCCAAACACTAAAATCAGAAATCAGACTCGTGGCCCCAGGAGGAGGCATCTTCGTGCCGCAGGACTACAGCTACCAGCAGGACTCCCGCGTTCTTAGGAGGGGAATTGGGGTTTAGGGTTTAGGGTTTAGGGTTTAGGGGAACTGGGGGAAATGGATCCCTATGATAGTCCCTTAAGGTCCCCCTATAGTAGTCCCAGTAGCCCATTCCCCCAATTCCCTAAACCCTAAACCCTAGACCCAACCCTAAACCCTAAACCCTAAACCCTAGACCCAGCCCTAAACCCTAAACCGTGTTACTAAGAAGCAGTCAGAGGAAGCCGGGAGTTCGGCGCTGTTCCAGCACTGCACCGCAACGCAGCGAGGCACCTTGGCAGTCCAGGCGCTGAGGTTTGATAGCCCATAGGGCTACTGTTTTCAACTCAAGGGTTCTACAAGGGTTTCTAGGGGGCTTGATGGTTTCGGCTTTAATGTAATGTTGAAGCCCGCAATACGACAGCCCTAGCCATGTCCTCATTACAAAGCCCCTGACATTGAAGTGCAGAACAGCGTTTGCGGATTAGTCGGCGGCTTTACCCGCTTAAACCCTAAACCCTAAACCCTAAATCCCTAAACCGAACTGATGCTTAATGTTGCTCCAGGACAGCCCGATGTTCCCAAAGCCCTTCACACCACAGAGCCTTCAAGAACTCCTTACGCACCCGGAGGCTTTCAAACGCACGGTCTGGGCTTAGGGTTTAGGGTTTAGGGAAATCCTTCAAAAAGCTCCCCGGCAGACCAGCGCAAGCCGGCTTTACAGTAGTAAAGTCCGAATGGCTGGTTCTCGCCATGGACAACACAATATAGGGGCCTCAATATTACCAATACTACTTTGGGAGTTCCTTTTCATGGTTATAGACTGTGATATACCCCCAAACCCTATTCTAAACATTAAGGCACAGATATTAGACCCGAAGTTTCATGGTTGGTCGGCGGGTTTTCCGCTTGTTAAGGACTGAGGGTTTACTTAATCAGAGGTCTCCATTCGCCCCAAACTCCCAAGCTCCCAAACCCTAAACCTTAAGCCCTAAACCCCCAAACCCTAAACCCTAAACCCTAAACCCTAAACCCGAAGCCCAAAACCCTAAAAGCATCCCTAAACCCTAAACCCTAAACTTTAAGCCCTACACCCTAAACCCTAAACTCCCGAACCCTAAACTCGATGCATGCAGCTGCCTTTCCACCCAGGCGGCGGCCTCTTCACTGAAGGAAGCTTCTCCCAAGAGGGTCCGAGCACGGTGGTCTTCGAGGGTTGCGCTGCGGACGGAGGCTCGGTCGCTGGTTTAGGGTTTAGGGTTTAGGGTTTAGGGTTTACAGTTTATGACTGGTTTTTCCTACGGTGCTTTACCAAAAAACCACAGTTATATTCCATGTTCTCGGAACTTGCAACTGTAGATCTTGCTTCCAAAAAGCTGTCTACACCCGAAGCAAGAAAATCTGCCACCCAGATGCCGGCTGTGCGTATGCGAGGAACATGAGTCTCTTGGCTCTTGTTCAGAGAAGGGAGGTATAGGACATTGAAGAGCGGTCCTACGGTGGATGATATAAATCCTGCATTACCCATAATAAGGATAGATACCATAACTCCCATAGCTTAGGGTAAATCATCAACCGTACCACAGAAGAGTAGTTAGTAGAATGGAGTTCTGGGAGGCCTCAACGTTTCTAGATCCCGCCCAAACCCTCCTACGCCCTGAACTAACCCTCAAAAACAGCCCCCCCCAAAGCTCTACAAAGCCTCAAAGCCCTAAATTTCAAAAGGCACTTCAGTTCAGTCTCTATAGAAGAACCCTAAACCCTGAACCCTAAACCCTAAAATTCCTAAACCCTAAAACCTAAACCCTAGAATTCCTAAACCCTAAACCCCCAAAATTCCTATTCTTGCAAAGGTCTGGGTCCGAAAGGCTCAGCGCGTTTCCGGGACTGTGCGGCCGAGAATACGGGAGCCTCTGCTCTTTCTCGGCCTTTGGGGGTTTTAGTAGGGTTTTGGGTTTAGGGTTGGGGCCTTAGTAATAATAAGTGGGGGTTTTGGGTTTAGGGAATTGTAAAGGGTTCCTTTAAAGGGTTTAGGGTTTGGGGTTTTGGGTTGCGGGGTTAGGGGCCTTAATAATTACCTCTACTATTTTGGTGGTTCCTTCTTATAGCGATATTTTAATATACCCCCAGACCCTATTCTAATTGTTAAGGCCCCTGCAGTATGGATAGTTCTCCAAATTAGAGTTTGGGGTCAAGGGTTTAGGGTTCCAATTACAAGGGTTGAGAAGTTTGCTCGTTCTTTGAGGGCGGGGCGCGGGGATATACTATAGTAGAATAGTAGAACGAGAAATGGGTTCGTTTCTTAGTCCTATAAGGGTTACTACACGTGTGTTTAGGGCCTGCAGTTGCAAGTCGGAGTTCTCTTGGAATTGCTGGTACCTGAGATGCAAATCCGGGCTTGATGATCTTGAGGAGCCTAATTCACAGTTACATTCCCCTTATACTCTTTTCTCATGGTCTTTACACCGAAACTATTGTCAAGTCTCGTTTGTCAAACCCTGTGCAACATTTGAAGAAACGCGGAAAATGTTTAAGCATTCACTCTCAACCAACCACCAGAACCCTAGAAACCTACAAAACCTTCTGAAGCCTTTTCAAGACCCTACAAAAACAACCCTAGAGCGCCCTTTTGAACCATACCGTTGATTATATAAATCCTCGAAAGGACCCTAAACCATGGGAATTATGGTATACTCCTTAACGTAAGTAATGCAGGATTTATATCATCAACCGAAACCCCAAACCCCAAACCCTAAACCCTAAAACCTAAAACCTAAACCCTAAACCCTACACCCTAAACCCTTAAAAAAACCCTACACCCCTAAACCGTAGGAGTTTGGCGCAGGAGGCTGCCTCTTCTCTTGGCACTATCGGCAGGAAGCCGGAAGCTCGGCGATCTTCGAGAACTGCTCAGCCGAAGAGGGTGCCTCGGTGTTGGCAGGGCTTCGGTTTAGGGGTTTAGGGTTTACTGTAGGTTTTGGGGTTTTTTTTGGGGGTTTTGGGGTTTTTAGGCTTTGGGGGTTTTTGGGGGTTAGGCTTTGGGGTTTAGGGTTTAGGGTTTAGGCTTTGGGGTTTTTGGGGTTTGAATTTGGGCTTGCAGAGCTCGTCTCCCCGTAGAAATTCACCTTTACCGCGCGCCCAAAGGTTCTGTAGGAGAGTCTTGTAAAGGTATCCACTGCCCTACTCTACTTTTTGGGTCTTTTCACTCCTAAACCCTAAACCCTAAAGCCTAAACCCTGAACCCTAAACCCTAAACCCTAAAACCTAAACCCTAAAGAGTCTTGGGGAAAGCCTGGCGGGCAGTCTGGTGTTTCAGAGAGTCCTTGACAATTAGAACATGGTTTCCGCGGTGTGTTGGTGTGGTAGGGACCCCTTAAAGGTGCCCTCAAGGAAACCCTCAAGTGAACACGTTTGGAACCCATCAAAAGAACCCTTAGAAGAATCCCCCCTTTAAGGATCAAGGGAACCAACCCTAAACATCCTAAACCCTCAACCCTAAACCCTAAACACCGGATTAGGGTTTAGGGTTTAGGGTTTAGGGAACCCCTAAACCCTAAACCCTAATATCCTCCGCAGGAGGCGGCCTCCGTGCCTTAAACTTCCAACAAGACTCTGGGAGTTCTGCAACCTTCGACAACTGCCGGGCCGAAAAGAGCACCTTGGCACCTTAGGGCTTTTAGGGTTGAGGGTTTAGGGATTAGGCTTTAGGGTTTAGGGTTTAGGGTTTGGGGTTTAGGGTTTAGGGGTTTAGGGTTTAGGGTTTAGGGTAAGCCCCTAAACCCCTAACCCCTAAACCCCTAATTCTTAAACCCCTAAACCCCTAAACCCCTAAACTCCTAAACCCTGAACCCCCAAAACCCTAGGTTTCTTGGGGGTCTTAGGGTTGTCTCGGCTTGCATCAAGAATCTTGCTGCTGCTGTGTACATAAAGGTACAAGCAACAATGGGGTCCCACACTGTCTGGGGCCCATCCGAAATGCAGAAGTGCCGCGCGGAAGGACTCCCAGGAAACCCTCAACCCCTAAATCCTAAACTCCAAAACCCTAAACCCCCAAACCCTTAAACCCTAAACTCCTAAACCCTAAACCCCAAAAGCCTAAAACCCTAAACCTTATAAACCCTAAACCCAAAACCCCTAAACCCCTAAACCCTAATCCCCTAAAGCCCTGAACCCTAAAGCCCTAAAGCCCTAAACCTGCTCAGGTGGCGGCGGCGTGAAAGCGCTGCAATTCCTTTCGCAGGGGCCCAAGAGCTCTCTGCGGTTCACGGCCTGCACTGCGGAAGGACCCCGGCTTCGGTCTTTGGGTTCAGTCAGGGTTTTGGCTTGAATTTGGGTGTTGGCTTGAAGTTGGGTTTTGGGTTGAATTTGGGTTGTTTTGGCTTGAGTTTGGGTTTGGGGTTGAAATTTTGGTTTAGGGTTGAATTAGGGTTTAGGGTTTAGTTAGGGTTCAGGGTTTAGTCAGGGTTTAGGGTTTAGGGTTTAGTTTGGGTTTAACTAGGGTTTAGGATTTAGGGTTTAGTTTGGGTTTAACTAGGGTTAGGGGTTTAGGGTTCAATGTTTAGGGTTTAGGGTTGAATTCGGGTTTAGGGTTTTGGCTTTAGGTTTAATTAGGGTTGATGCTTTAATTAGGGTGTAGGGTTTAGGGTTTCATTGGGGTTTCGGGTTTAACTAGGGCTTAGGGTTTAGGTTTTAACTAGGGTGTAGGTTTAAGGTTTAATTAGGTTTTAGGATTTAATTAGGGTTTAGGGTTTAGGGTTTAATTAGGGCTCGACGGGTCGCGCGCTGATTAGCGCGCTGTAGTATAAAAACATGCCCACCCCAAGACCACCCGTACACGACTCACAGCGAGCTAAAACGGAGCCAGCCAAAATCTAAGCCAACACGATCAAGCAAATACAATGGATTTCGCAGATGTGGATGTGTCAAGCAGCAAATTAGATGTTCCCCAGAGTCGCATTGGTCCCCGATGGCCGAAACAGACCATAGCAACCCTAAGCCCTAAACCCTAAACACTAGCCTTGGTCCCCGATGGCCGAAACAGGCCATAGCATAAGGGGCAAAATGGCCGAAAACGTCCATAGAGTTGAAAAACGCATTTGAAGGAGAGTGTTTAGGGCTTAGGGGTTAATTATTAAACCCTAAACCCTAACCACTTTATTTCAAATGCATAATTATTATTTAGGGTTTAGGGTATAGGGTTTAATTAGGATTTAGGGTTCAGGGTTTTGGCCTTACATAGGGTTTAGGGTTTAGGGTCTAATCAGGGTTTAGGGGGTCGTTTTGACGCAAGCCCAGGGGTTTTAGAGCTTTGAGGGGCTTTGAGGGTTCTTAGGGTTTTAGGGTTTAGGGTTTAGGGTTTAAGGTTTAGGGTTTTTAGGGTTCAGGGTTTAGGGTTTACGGTTTAGGGTTTAGGGTTGATGGTTCCTCCACTGTACCCTAGACCTAAACCGTCCTTAACTCGTGGGGTGGTACCCCCATCTGAGCATGTTAGAGCTTTTATGTTCGAGAGAGCCTAAGTTCGGTTTAGGGTTTAAGGTTTAGGATTTAGGGCAGCCTAAGATATAGAAAGAGGCCTCAAAGGGTTCAGGGTTTAAGGTGTAGTTCAATTCAGAGACCACTCATTGCTATTCGGACCCCCCCCCCCCCATGGGGTTTAGGGTTTGGGGTTTAGGGTTTAGGGTTTGGGGTGCGTGTCCCGCAGACCCTAAATGCCAAGCCCAGAACCCGAAGCCTGTAGACCGACACCCTAAACCCCCCAATGCCCAAAACCCCAAAACCAAAGCCCCAAGCCCTAATCCCCAAGCCCCGTGCCCTCTTCCCCAAACCTTTGAGGAGACGGGGGAGGAGGTGGCCTGCATACTCCAGACTACAGACAGGAAGTCGGGAGCTGAGCCTGGTTCTGTTGGGGTTCAGCCTAAACCCTCAACCCTCAACCCTAAACCCCTCAACCCAAAGCCCTCAACCCGAAACTCTCAACCCAAAGCCGTCGACCCTAAACCCTCAACCCTAACCCCTAAACCCTCAACCCTAAACCCTCCAACCCAATTCCCTCGACCCTAAAGCCTAAACCCTAAACCCTCAACCCTAAACCCTCCAACCTAAAGCCGTCGACCCTAAAGCCTCAACCCTAAAAGCCCTGAACTTAGGCTTTGGGGAGCTGAGACTGAAAGGTCCCGTGACAAGCGGAGATCGGGAGGTTCTATGTTTTTTTTTTTGGGTTTAGGGTTTAGGGTTTAGGGAGGTCTATCATGGGGGCTTTTTTTCAGGGGGGTCAAAGGGGGGGTTTAATGAAAGAAGGGGGGTCTACAGGGACTTCGACGGACGGGTGTATAGGGGCTTGTAGGGATCTGGAGGCTTCTCAGTTGGGTTTCGGGCTGCTTTAAGCCCTCCAAAGTTTTGCAAAGGCCAACCACCAGACCTTTTTATGGATCATAAGGATCCCCATTTTTTGGTGGCGAAGACCCTAAACCCATAAGGACACAAAGCCCAAAGCACTAAATCCCTAAAGCCCTGGAAAACCTAACGCCCTAAGCCCTGGACAAAAGCGGCCTTAGGCCCAACAAAGAGCATCCCAAAGCCCAGCACCCCCACCTCTTTATCATATCATCCCCAGAGAGCCCAATACACCCTAATTAAGGAATATACCTTAAATCGTAATACCAAGGCCCTATAATTTAAGGCATGTTCCTTAATTCCCTTGTAGAACCCTTATAATAGAGACCCGTATAGATCCCTTTAAGGCCCCTATTATTTAAGGTCTATTCCTAACTTAAGGGGTGTTGGGCTCTCTGGGTCCCTAAACCCTACATCCCATTCCTTATTTAAAGGGTGTTGGGCTCTCTGGGTCCGCGAGCGCGGTCACGAAGGCCGGCAGTTCGGCGGCTTTTGAGGCTTGCTCCGCAGAATATGGCAGCTTGGCGATGGTTTAGGGGTTGGGGTTTGGGGTTTAGGGTTTAGGGTTTAGGGTTTAGGGCTTAGGCGATGGTTTAGGGTTTAGGGTTTAGGGTTTAGGATTTAGGCGATGGTTTAGGGTTTAGGGTTTAGGATTTAGGGGGTGTAGGGTTTAGGGGATCGTGAAACCCTTGGGTTCCTGTTGGGGAGTTAAGTGAAAGCTGCCATTAGAGACTGTTTGCTATAGATCCTTATTGTGGTAACTTAAACACTCTTAGCAAGAACACCAGTGGATGGTGAATCTGTGCTCTCGACGGTTTCAGGATCTAGTGTTATGGATAGGGCTTGGGTTAGCGACCACCGATGTTGGATAAGTCTTAGTTTACCTTAGTATTCAACATACCCCGAACCCTAAACCCCAAAACCCTAAAACCCCAAAACCCCAAAGCCCTAAACCCTAAACCCTAAACCCTAAGCCCTAAGCCCTTAACCCGAAGCCCTAAGCCCTAAGCCCTATGAAGCATTTCGGGGACCTTCGAGGTCGACTTCTACGGTAGAAGTATTCACCCCAAACCCAAAAGCCTGTCTAGGACATTTTCGGGTGGGTAGGTACCGTTATAATGAGCCTTATAGAAGGTCTATATACCTTATAGCATAGCCCTAAACCCTAAACCCTAAACCCTAAACCCTAAACCCTAAACCCTAAACCCTAAACCCTAAACCCTACCCTAAACTCCCCACCTGTAGTTCCCTTTAACCCTGAACCTCGGAGTGGGTCTTGGGCTCGGAGGAGAGACGGAACGGTGCCGAGCCGAACATGCTGGGTTTCTAGGGTTTTTGGGCTCCCTAAGCCCAAAACCCTAAAACCCTGAAGCCCTGAACCCTAAACCTTATCTACTTCTGTGCCCTAAGCCCTAAAACCTAAATAGCCCAAACCTTCTCTACTTACGAACCCCATGCCCTCGTGGGTCGGTTGCCTGTTTTTTTTTTGTTTAGGGTTTGGGGTTTAGGGTCTGTTTTTTTTTTGCCATGGCTTTTAGGAAGTCGCGGGTTTCAGGTTTGGGGTCTGAGAGCCTAGCGATGGGTCCCCAAGTCTAAAACTCTGAAGCCGAGAGTTGAGGGCTTAGGGTTTAGGGGTTAAGATTCAGAGTTTAGGGTTTTAGGGTCTAGGGTTTAGGGCTTTAGGGTTTTAGGGTTTTAGGGTTTTAGGGCTTAAGGGCTTAGTGCTTAGGTTTCAGGGTTGTATGGCTCGCAAGCGCAAGACTGAGCCCAAACCCTAAAACGCCCTAAGCTCCGAGCCCTACCGGTTAAAACATTATCAAAAATGAATAAATTATTTCATGTACATAAATTCAAGGTTCATTTATTTTTAAAAATAGTAAAATATTAGGTTAGGCATATATCACATTCAAATCGCTTCGGTGATGGAGACCTGTGGGCTGTAGCTGTAGGGGTCTGCGCAGGCCACATGGGCACAAGAGGAATAAAACGTCCTGCGGTTTAAAGTTTAGCAAACCCTCAAACCCTAAACCCTAAACCCCTAAACCCCTAAACCCCTAAACCCCTAAACCCCTAAACCCCTAAACCCCTAAACCCTAAACCCGAAAACCCAAAACCCTCAAACCCAAAACCCAAAACCCTAAACCCCCAAAGCCCTAAAGCCCTAGAAGTCCTGAAGCGCGCTGGTGGCTGAGGAGTGGGAGGCGGCTTGAGGGTCGAGAAGAGCTATCGTCAGGAAGAAGGAAGCTTTGTCAGAGTTGGGAAACAGTTTACTACATTTTTGTTGGTAGGTGCTTAAATTCAATAAGGACCTATAAAAAAGCACTGAACCCTAAACCCTTAACCCTAAACTATGATTTTTTATTGCGATTTCAATCATGAGCTAGGAAGCTCGGTGCTCCTCGCGAATTGCACGGCAGCAGAGGGAGGCTTCGTCGAGGTTTTGTAGGGTTTAGGGTTTAGGGTTTGGGGTTTAGGGTTCAGAGTTTAGGGTTTAGGGTTTAGAGTTTGGGGTTTAGGGTTCAGAGTTTTGGGTTGTCGGTGTAGAGTTTGGGGTTTAGTGTTCAGAGTCTGGGGTTTTCGGTTTAGGGTTTGGGGTTTAGGGTTCAGAGTTTAGGGTTTTCGGTTTAGAGTTTGGGGTTTAGGGTTCTTCAGAGTTTTGGGCTTTCGGTGTAGAGTTCGGGGTTCAGGGTTCAGAGTTTTGGGTTTGGGGTTTAGAGTTTGGGGTTTAGGGTTTAGGGTTTAGAGCTTCGGGTTGGGGGTTCGGAGTTTGGGGTTTAGGGTTTAGGGTTCTCTTACCGGTTCTGGGAGGTATGCTGAGGGGTTTTATGAAGGGTGCCTTCGATTGGACTGCCTCGCGCAGCAAATGAACCCTAAGCCCTAAACCCTAAAGTTCCTAAACCCTAAAACTCCTAAAGCCTGAACCCTTAGCCCTAAGCCCTAAACCCTAAAAGCCTGAACCATGTAGGTTTTAAGTTCTAAGATGAAGCTTGCCGGGTGCCAAGGACCTTCGTGGTTTTTTCGAAGCAACCATGCAAATCAAGTGCCGCGTAGTCTAGCTAGAACCTACGGTTTAGGGTTTAGGGTTCAGGGTTTAGGGTTTAGGGCGTCCTATTAAATAGAGTGATACTGTTGATGATATAAATCCTGCATTACCTTAAGGACCCTAAACTCTGGGAAATAGTGGTATATTCCATATTACGGGTCATGCAGGATTTATACCATCAACCGTACAATATGCCTTTCACAAAAACCCGAAACCCTGTTTCTTAGACTAAACCCTTGCAGCGGTCTAGACTCAGCAAATCCCTTGAGGCCCCGGAACCGATATTCGGGGCCATTCCTAATCGATGCAGAAGCCGCCCCCAACGACCTCGAGCACGGAAACATTTTGGGTGTCTATACAATAATTCGTGGGCTACAAGTTTAACTTTTAGGAGGTGTTCAGAAGTCAGCCAACCACACGCGTCGCACAAACCGTGGAGGGCGAGCTTCTGGTTTGAGCTCTACTTCGCAATCTACTTGTAAACAACAGTGGAAGTGGATCGCAACGGCATTTAACGAGAGCCCTTCTAAGAATCGAGACACTAATCCACTGTTTACCCCACAAAACTTATTCCGGCCAAACCCCAGCCCCAAACCCTACAAAATAGTAGGTCATGACCCACTAACTATAGCCGAAAACCCCTCAAACAAAAGCTTTTGGATCCACAGGTAAGGTCCCCCCTCAGCTCCACCTAAACCCCTAAACCCTAAGCCCTAAACCCCGCACCCTAAAACCCTTAAGCCCTAAAGCCCTAAACCCGAAGCCCCCACGCCCTAAACCCTAAACCTTTATAATTTATAAATGTATAATTCTCTAAATTCGGGCCCCTGTTAAGGTCCCAAATGCAGCACGGGACCCTTATTTAAAAAAGCCTTATAAACGGGACCCTGATTTAGAGAACTACCCAAATGTGTAGAGAGCCCCCTAGACCCCTAAACCCTAAAACCCGAAACCCTAAGCCCTAGACCCTAAACCCTAAACCATGAACCCTAAACCCTACCTGG